>JAGFBZ010000328.1:1710000-1772500 GCA_018398805.1 Hirundichthys speculiger | reverse complement strand
AGGACGGTAAGTCGTCAGACTGGAAACAAAAGGTATTCACCGGAGCCAAGCGCACATGTTTCCAGTTATTCCGACTTTACATGGCTCTCCTGGAGACGGTCCACCGCCACAACAGTTACCTCCCTCGGTCCAACTCCCTCTCTAACTCCTGAGTACACATTTAGAGACAAGTCTTACCTTTAAATTACATAATTACCCACCAACACCCCCCCAGTCCGGTCCGCCTCTCCCCGACGCTCTGTTTAAGCTGCCGTTTGACCCCCAGGACCTCAACGTGATCCAGCTGGTCCAAAGCTGCGTGCGCGAGTTGTCGTGTAGCCGCGAAGCGCCCCTCTCCTAGCTAACAGCCTGTGACGGCGGATGTGGCACGGAGCTGTTAACCTCCATAAAACTCCAGCGCCTGCTCGAGCTCAGATGGGCTCTTTGATCCGCAGCAGACCTGGAGTGGATTTAAACAAGATGACCTTAATGTATTGGGGGGGGGGGGTCAGGAACCACGAATCCAGCATGATTACAAACATGTAGGCATGTTCTCCTGCTGGTCGCCTCCAGGAGACGCTTCAACTGTTGCATCTTCAAGAGCCACATCAGGAACCGAAAAGGAAATAATTTTAGTCCTAATGAATGCCATTTTCTTTTTTAATTTATAATTTGCATCCATAGAGCCAGGATGAGAACCATCTGAGGTTCATCTCCGGTTTCCCACAGCCAGCAGGAATAAAAGTGCCTTTTAACAACAACGGACTGCAGTTTCTGGCAGCGCAGCGCCTCGACAGATACGGAGCTCATCTGAAACGACATCACATCTCAAGTTCTGCTCCAGAAAAGCCATGAGATATTTTTTAAAAAGGATATAAACAAAAGAGAAAGCTTCTGTCAAGATCAGTCGCTCAGATTCAAAAGGGCCCGTTAACATCTGCTGCCGGTGGAAGTGTTTTCAGACTAAACGGGTCGAGGTCTCCTCAGGGGACGGCAGCAGCACCGTAAACGGGTTCTCGAACGTCAGGTTGGACCCGGCCGAGCGTTTTAGGATGTTGTTGACACGGAAAAAAGCAAAAGGCTGATTGGAAACAGGGAGCTGCTCTTGATTTCGGATCTTTTCAGAATTAACTCACAGGAAAAAAAAATTATTATTTATTCCACGACGTAACAGTGGGACTGGGCACAGAGATGCTGATGAAAAACTTCCCACAGTTCCCTGTCCTTCTGAAAACGGCGTCACAAATTACACAGGAATTAAAAATGATGTTACATCACAGCCTGATGTAAATGTTAGATCCGCCAGGTGCGGTTCAGCCTCTGTCTAGCAGAGTCTGTCACCATGACCAGCTATCCATCCTACGGGTCTGAAGTTGCAGTCTAGGGGGGTTCACCTCTCTAGATATCCTCAACTTATTTAAGCTGGTGATAGCATACTTCCATCCAAATGCCTACCCTGCTTACTCCAATAACTGACCTAAGAGGAATAGCCTGATGAACTCTCAGAGGAGCTTGAAGGAGCCTGGACGGGTTCGTCACCTTAAACAGTTCTGAACCCTCCTGGAGGATGGCAGGGAGGATCCAGGAGGTGCAGACGAGCTCTTTAACTCTCCTTTGTAGATCACCAAAGGGCATTCAGTGGTTTTTGTGAATGACTGGCAGCTCCTTGGAGGGATCGTATCTCCTATCTAGGCTGGGACCGGATCGGGTTCCTGAAGAAGAAGAACAGGAGAGCCACTGGAGGATAAAACTCCAACCTACCAAAAGGTTTCATGGGCTCCACTCGGCCAGGAAACAACATTAGTGTGGTGATATCGCATGGATTTCATTGACCGACTTCACAGGAAGCATGTAGGATGGAGTCGCAAAGCTTTTTTAGGTTAAACGGGCCGATTCTGAAGCAATCGGGCTGAAATTACCAATATTGAAATGAGGACCTACCTGGTCCTCACTTGAAGCTATTAAACTTGCACACAAGTCTCCACAGACACTAGACTAACGACTAACGCAACATCACGACAGCGACATTAAAAGTCCTGACGGGTGAAGGGACCGACACCGATCAGTCTTCTGTCGGACGTTGTTCGGGTTCCTCTGGTGAGAAAGCTGCTTCGAGACCTTCCCACTGCTGCAGATGGAGCAAATCCCACACAGAAACCACAATGGCCTCCACAGCCTGATGAATGACGCCGCCACGCCACTTATCCTGGAGCAGGTCCGAGATCCAGAACGTTCGCCGCAAAGCATCCCACATCAGAAACCCAAGTCCTGCTTCAGAGCTGCTCTGGAGACCCGGACGATTCCAGGTGTTGTGGTTTTTATTATTTGACCCGCTCTGCGTGGGAATAAAGAGGGGAGAGCAGTAGCTGAGCCTGAGAGGCGGGAAGGAGACGTGGAGCTGTTCGGGGACCAAACTGTTAATTAAATCTGTGTTGGGTTTTTCAGGAAATGAGCTGACGGCGTGTTCACAGATGAGCATCTGCAGACCAGCTGACCACACACCCAAACAAACAGCAATCCCATCCAAACAGCGGGAGACAGTCAGGGTCTCCTGCAGATGCTCCTCAGGAATGTCCCTTTATTCCCTCGTCCAGGATCTCAGGAGGCCTCTGACAAGAAGGAAACGAACTCACGCAGTCGCAACGAGGCTCTTCATCACCTCTGCAGCGACAGACGAGAGAACGATCCAACATTTCACGTCATGGGATGAACTGGATCGTGAGAATTTAGCATAAATCACATTGGCCACGGTTACATGATGTTTTTTAATTCAGAATTAATTATTCCGAATTAAATAATTCTGAATTAAACTATTTTCCTTCGAGTTTACATGGAAATTGTAATTCCGAATTGAGGTTTACATGGAAAACATGTTTGATTGGCTTTATCCAATTCTGCTTAAGGTCTGGGGGTTGGGAAGGGTTCTGACTTGGATAGTGGGGCGGACATCTTTACGTATTTACGTCTACCCGAAGAAAACAAATGTACTCGATTAGCAACAACATGGAGGACTACATTATTAGCATCCTTTTTGGATTTGTTTTGATTTTATTTTTGAAGCAGCAGCACGACAACATCATGTCGATGTTGTTTTGTTTTTTCGAAAACAAGCCCGGCACGGAATATAAGCGTCATCGCGACAGACGGGCAAGGGAACGATCATGCGCAGAAAGACGGGAATTAATTTAAAGCGGAATGAGTATAACATGACAGCGGAATTATTCTATTCAGATTAAAATCAGAATAAACCAGCCACTTACTTCGGAATTAAGTTTAATTCGGAATGGACATTTTCATTCGGAATTAGGTGTTTACATGGTAATTTTTAATCATTTTAAATTGGATTTAATTTTAATTCTGAATTAAAGAGGAATTAAACTAAACGCACTGAGTGAGCCGTCCTGAATTAGACCAGTACGTCCTCCTTCAAGAAGAAAACAGATGCTGGATCATGGCTTGTCCCACTCTAACGCCACCAGACCCTAACTTACCCATCATCCCCTGCCAACGTCTCCTCTCATCAGATCCTGTCAGAGGTCCTCAGAGATGCAAAGCTGGTGAAGAGAAGCCTCGTTTCATTTCAGAGGGACTATATCTTTTTGAGAGGACGCCCTCAGTGCGCGACGTTTAGATGTGATTCACACGTTCAGCACCGACACCCAGAAAAAAAAGAAAAAGAAAACTGATATAAAACCAGGGATCGGTGTGAAGGAGCAGAGGTAGTGACAGGAAACATAAATGAAAGTCATGTCCTCATGTACATGACCACAGGGACAACAGCCTCCACATGCATGCGTACATGCATGCATGCATGCACACGTGCAGCGGGACGCGTCCTCCCTCTCTGGCCAGCGCGCAGCCAAACAGACACCTGTTTGTTTCGGCTCCATCTTTCCGCCCCGACGGACAATTTCCAGACTGTTAAGAAATTCCATGTTTTCATCCATCGGAGGCGTCCAGAAGCCAGAAGTCCGGCCGCACCCAGGAAAACAAGCCCGCTACTTTATGCCGCTCTCGATTAATAAATTGCAGCTCTGCCGCGTCGCTGAGGCAGATCCTGCGGCACGGGCACGTTATTTCCGACTGTGGTGCTTCCACGTGTTTTCTTCAGGATAATGAAATCATTGTCCATATGTCCTTTAGAGCTGAAACCATAATTACAAAACTCAGCTACTCAGGGACATTTCCTTTTAATTCACGTTTATTGCTCTCTCTCTCTCTCTTTCCCAGATGTGTTGCTCCAGCCGGTACATGAGTGAGTCCTCGCTAGCTCTTCTGAATCCAGAAGACGAGGCTGCCTAACCATCTGCTGCATGTGAAATGGTTGAGAGAAATAAAATCAGTCAGGAGGATGGGTATTTGAGGAGATGAAGGGGCTTGATGGTGACTGAAACAACGTTTTCTCAAAGGGGTAAACGAATGCTCAGCCTGGCCAGCCATCCACTTCACTTCTAGTGAAACGGGCGTGGTCCTGGTACCCCTGATCCCCATCGGTATGAAGCATACCGGACCAGTCGCGCCTGCATGACTGCCTTTAACAGCTTGTATCTGCAAAACCGACGTTAGTCCGTCACTGGGGTTCCTTCATTCACCTGCACGCCATGTTAGATGGTCCGATGCTGTGACTGTGTTGACATTTCACGTTGTCTCTGATTGGTTGTTTGGCAACCCAATGTTGTCAAGGTTTTTCTGCATCCGTTGGTTGTTTCCTGGAGCCAGGCTGGTTCTTTGCTGTCCTTGACTGTTTTAGGACCAATAACGTATGTTTTTTATGTCTTTGGATAAAAACTGTGACCTGCTGATGGTGCAGCAAAGATCAGGAGACCCCTGAAGTCACCCTGCTTGTAGAAAATGTCCTGGGAGCTTATCCGTCTGTACAATGAGCTCCAGAACAGTCCCCAGAATGAAGACTTCCTGTTTTTATCTCTTTGATCCAACGTTAAAACGCTCGTCAAAGAAAGGAAACAGTTGGCGACATGCAACAAAGTGCTCCAACCTGCGGCCGGTCATCTGGTGGCCTTTGATGGCAGCGCTTTGATGCAAGCGGGCGACGGTGGATGTTCAGATAAGGAGCGATTAACGGGAGGTGAAGCAAAGATAAGCCATCTTTGGAATCTGGACTTTGTAAATGCACCAACAACGGAGTCTCCCACGGATGCATTTATGGCTAGTCAAGGGCAGAAGAAGAGATTAGACTTTTCTGACTCAACAGATGCTTCCAGATGCTCCGCCGCATCTAATCAGTTTATTTAAACAGACGAACTCGAGGCTACTTGGCAAAGTCGCTCATACAGGAGAAAATAACTCCAGGTGAACGTAACCGCTTGTGGAAGTGGATTATATCGGGCGGATGAAGGTAAACAGCAATAATCTGGAACGCATAAAGTGCAAAACAAGCAGGCTGCAGTACATCTTGAACCACTTTCAGTTTGCTGACACATCAAAGAGTCAACCGCAAGAATTGCTTGACTCCAGTATCATAAAGACAAAAGAAAAAATCTGTAAAATGATGTGCACAGAATTTATTTTGGATTTCAGAGGATTTAAAGCAGTGCTCCGATGGGAGAAGAACACGGCTTTGAGCTCTACGTTAATAAGCACAGTCACAACCAGCAAACTGATTTGCTTCGCGTGGGCCTCACATTGTTATGGTTTCATATGCAGCGGTTAATCACCATAAATGCCTCAGATATAAACAACAATTATGACTTCATAATGCAGCAGAGACGCCACTTTTCCTGCCACCTCCTTGGATATTTGACATGGAGATTATAGCATTTACATCATAAAGGCCCAAAGATGTGCCCAAAGAAAGTTTTTATTCTAATATCTGACAAACATTTGGTGGTAATCAGGTCTGTTTTCAACCCTGTCTTTCATTAATATTTGCTGACAGCTTTCTGTGTGATATTCTTCGTCTCTTAAGTCAAAATCGAGAGCGAATGGACGCGGAAGGATTAACATGTTTCTTGATGTCAGAATACATCCTGGCATTTTTTTTAACACCCAGTGTTCAACACCAGTTTCTCAACAATAACGTAGCTGCTTCTGGTTTTCTGAATGATAAAGAGGAAGAAACGGGAGGTGCTTCCAAATCCAACTCTCAGTATGTCAATTTTACCGTATTTTCCTGACTATAAGTCAGAGTTTTAATCATATCTCTAAAAACTTCCACATGAACAGGAAAATATAGATATATACACAACTGTCATCGAGTGATAATTGGACCGTTGATGTGCTCCTTCCAACAGCAGCTGTTCAAGGACCCGTCTGTGGACTCGTTCCTCCAGCTGTGGACTCGTTCCTCCGTCTGTGGACTCGTTCCTCCATCTGTGGACTCACTCCTCCAGCTGTGGACTCGTTCCTCCAGCTGTGGACTCACTCCTCCAGCGGTGGACTTGTTCCTCCAGCTGTGGACTCGTCCCTCCATCTGTGGACTCACTCCACCAGCTATGGACTTGTTACTCCATCTGTGGACTCACTCCACCAGCTATGGACTCGTTCCTCCATCTGTGGGCTCGTTCCTCCAGCTGTGGACTCGTTCCTCCATCTGTGGACTCGTTCTCCATCTGGGACTCGTTCATCTCTGTGGACTCGTTCCTCCATCTGTGGACTCGTTCCTCCATCTGTGGACTCGTTCCTCCAGCTGTGGACTCGTTCCTCCGTCTGTGGACTCGTTCCTCCATCTGCGGACTCGTTCTTAAACTGTGGACTTGTTCCTCCAGCTGTGGACTCGTTCCTCCATCTGTGGACTCACTCCTCCAGCGGTGGACTTGTTCCTCCAGCTGTGGACTCGTTCCTCCAGCTGTGGACTCACTCCACCAGCTATGGACTCGTCCCTCCATCTGTGGACTCACTCCACCAGCTATGGACTCGTTACTCCATCTGTGGGCTCGTTCCTCATCTGTGGATTCGTTCCTCCATCTGTGGACTCGTTCCTCCATCTGTGGGCTCGTTACTCCATCTGTCGACTCGTTCCTCCATCTGTGGACTCGTTCCTCCATCTGTGGACTCGTTCCTCCATCTCTGTCCATCTTTCAGTCCGTGGTTCTCCTTCTCTGATTGGTTCATAGCTGTCAGAGGTTCCTCTGCTTTTCTTCAGTCTCTGACTAGTTTCTCATCACTCCAGACTTTCTGCTCCATTACTGTTTTCAGCTGCAGATTTTATCATCCATCCATCCATCCATCCATTCATCCATCCAGCCATCCATCCATTCATTCATCCATCCATCCATCCATCCATCCTGCCTAATCCTATGCAGGGTCACGTGCTTTAACACAGCAGCAAACACACTAATGAACACTAGCAGTGATGTAACATTAAATGAACTAACATTAGATGATCCTCTGACTGCATCAGGTTTAAAGAAATACTGGGTTGAAAAAAATTTCCAGTCATAAAACAGTTTCACAAAGATGTTCCTTCAACACAGAAAACTTCATGCAATGATTAAAGCTCAGTGCTCCTGACCAGGTTGAAGTGTTAACCTCAGTTAGCCTGCTGTGCTAATGGAGACCTGCAGGAAAAGATGAGCTTGTTCAGTAAATCCTCCGTCAGTTGCTACATGTCATCATTGAATCAAAGCAGTGATTTTGTGGCTGGGCCTCAGACCAGAGACGAGTTAAAGTAAATGTCTGTTTTATGAGAAGTAAATTGCTCTCTCTCTGGATGGGACGGTAAAGACATAAACATGAAAAGAGCCAACATCCTCCGCTGATCTTCGTTGAATAAACATCAGATAAAAGAAAACGATGAGACGTCCTTGACGTAGTTGATTCCTCCAGAACAGGTACGTGTTTTGTTTGTCAGCTGGTTTTGTTTAAATTAATCTGATGCTCATTTGTGACTCAGTGGTAAAAGTATTCTGATTGAAAGCAGCTTTATCCTCCAGTCAGATGCAGGTCATGCATAAATGTGTTAAAGTTGTTTTCTCTCTCTCTTCGTTTATTGGGGCCCAGTGGGGGATACATGAAACGCTGATCCTCATCTACATCACACCGCTCTTGTTCCCACCGACACCTTCGTCCCCGTCAAATTCACCCCGGTGATCCGTTGCTCGGTATTCTGGCATTCTCTGAGATTTAGATCATCTGCTGTGACATCTTCTCCGTTATCCCTAATTACCCGGCGGTGTCGAGGGCATTGATGCCGTGTCAGATAATTAAAAACATTATAATTTGTGGACGATTACCATGTGTGCAGCAGATGGGGGGACATGCACGTCCGCGTGCACGTTCTGCCAGTGAGAGTATGGGCCCGTCGACCTGCCGCTCGTTAGCGGAGACGCATCCCGACGGCGCGCTGTTAGCGACTCGTCCGTACGTGTGAAACCACGCCTGAAGCGCAGCTGACGTCTAAATGCCTGTGAGCTCGTGCCAAAGTCTTTTTGTTGTTTTAGATTTATTTTCTTGTTTAGGTACATTTAATCAGCTTGTTGACATTCAGTTTTATTGCTAATTGTCATACGATTTCGGCACGGGCATCTAAAAATTACCACTCAAAGTCACAGGGACTCAATTTATCTCTTTTATTAATGCTTCGTTTTCAATTAAACAGATTAATCTCATCCGTTGGTTGGAACAGATACTAATTTATTTACACTATCAAAATCAGCCTATAAACCTTTTTAAGAGGGATGAACTATATTGGAAATTTAGCCATATGCTGATATTTTTTAAACCAATTTTTGCAGATTGCTGATACCAATACTGATATCGATACTGGTATGCAGTATTTGATGCTGATGCTCTTATCGTCGTGGTGATGGGACTGATTAGTCCTCAGTTTAACTTTAGTTCAGATACAGATACTAATGTCCAGTTTGATAAATGCAAAAATGCTTCAAAAGAATAAATAAATAAGATGGTGATTTCAGTGCTGGCTGTCATTTCTTTTCCGTAGTAGCCTACTGGACGGGTCTTATCCCAGCTTTAATCTCCTCCGTTGCTCTGTTCGGCCATAACAAGAAAGTGGATTTATAAAGTCATTTATTGACAGATAAAATGTCGAGTTTAGTTTGGCAAAGAGCTTTGCTATTGTTCGCTAAATTGCTAATGTCTTCGCCGCTAACGTTAGCTGTGGCTGCACTCTCGACAGGGTGCTTTGCGTTGATGTGGTAGGCTAAACTTGAACTGCTTCTGCTCACTCTACCTCCATCAATGTTGCCGTCGGGGCGTTTTTGAAATTTAAATTTCCCATTCATTGGACCGACAACTTTCAGATGCTCCTCCATTTTCACGTCTCCTACCCGCTACTCACCGCTCCTCACCTTTCCCTCCCAACTACAATAGGAGCCTATCAGCTCATGCTAAACATCCCCAAACACAATGACAGCCAATCAATGTCCACTTCAGGGTGTGACTGACATATATGTCTATGGTGACTGACCTACAAACGGATTTTATAAAAAGGCAACTTGCAAATAGGACCAGTAAAATTAGACACTAAAAATTAGATTAAAGCGATTAAAAAACTTAAGGCACTAAATATGTCTGTAATTAATTAATCACAATTAACGCAATAATGTGACACCCCTACTTTTAACATGAGCAACTATGGGCTGGATTGTCTCGGTTCTATTCGGGTATCTCAGGTTCGGTTGGTGGTCTGAAACTAAAGACTCGGGGCGGTTCCAAATATTGTGGGTCCATTCGGGTTTGGAACCTGGACTTATGATAATAGCTCGGGTCAGTTAGGGTCGAATTTTTAGGGTCCATTCGGGTCCGGGTCCATGAAAGTGGACCCGTGAAGACCTCTACTACAAGGTCATCGGTCAGACAAGATGATTGTTCAATCCCTGATCAGATGTTTAAAATATTTCCCACAGTTCCACTTACTTGTGAAGTGGCTTCTTCATTGTTTCATCGCTCACTGCTTCATTGTTTTCTCACATTGTTGTCTCTGCAGGAGCATCGGTTTGTTCAGTTGACACTTCAGTCTGCAGTTCCTGAGTCCACCGGACTGGACCAGGAGCAGTTTCAGTTTAACCATAAAGCCCCTGAACCTGAACCTGAAGGTCCAGGGACCTGTAGTCCTCCATTCATTCACTTCCACACTGAAAACAGATTTTAAACTTCTCCGTCGGAGGAGGAATGTCTTTTGTCCTGCCAGCATCTTCCTGAAAACACCAGGACTCGCACTCGCAGCAGCGCGACGCCGCCAGGAGCCACGTGCAGTATTTCACACAAAAAGAAAAAAAATCAAATCAGCTTTATTTTTGAAAATCGGGCACAAGAAACGCGAACGTTGCCACAGCGACAGCTCTGTTTTCAAGAATATTTACAGCACGCAGCCTGGAAATATTTGTCCCTGGTGCTTTCTGCAGCACGTCATCCAGCATGAGCGAGCGCACACACACACACCACACACACACACATGCAGCAACACACACTTTTCCCTCTCCTGAAAGAGTGAATCATGACGACACGGCAAACAGCCTGACAAACATCTGCAGGATCTACAGTGGAGGAAGCTGCAGTCACACTGGAAACACTCCTCCGGGTCGAGGTCAGGGTCAGGATGGAAATGTTCCTCTCACAAGGAGCTTTTCCTGCAAGGTCTACATCCCGCATGACTCATTACGGGCACGAGCCGACGGGTCAGTCGGGGTGGCGTTTCATTTAAAAAACCCTGTGGACGGTTGATCTCCGCGGGGTCACGCCAGTTAACGAGAAACTGTGATGGTCTGAGCGGGTCTGGACAATGCTGCTGTTGTGACCTCCTCACGGGTCGGACACCCGCTCGCATAACTGCAGATGCCAAACTGGATTCCAGCTCGCTGACGGGGGCAGTGATGCCTTATTGGCCCGTCCGCCTGAAGGCTGGATAAAAGCTCATAAAAGCTGAGCTCAGACCGTGAACAACGCACCTCAAGACCCCCAGCAACTCCCGTCGCACTCCTTACTGACTGCAGACCTTCAGTCCACTTCCACGTCATGTGCTGCAAAGTTTTTCCCCCAATTTCAGTTTCTTTTTGTTTTCCTTTTCCTAATTGGGAACATGTTGAACCGTCCTGTTACAGCTCAGGGAATAAAACAAAGCTTTGAGCTGCATAAACAGTAGAGTACGATAAGGAGAAACTGACCAGGGGACGAATTGAGACCGTCACGAGGTACTTCGGGTCGTGCATGTCTTAATTAAAAAACTGTGGTTTGCAGACTTATCACAGTTTGGGGGGGAAACCCCCATTTCACAGTCCACTTTGCTAACTCTCATCCTTTATAAACGGCGGTCCAGTTCTCCTGGACTCTCCTGGGATGCACCGATCTCGCTAAGTAGGGGCCTAATTTCAAGCAAAACACAGGGAGTCTCTGCTGCTTCACTCCGGCACGAAGGCGACCATGTGAAAACCAGGGGATGTGCAGCGAAAACGGGGGGAGCTGCTGTGAGGATTTAACTTCTGCGCAGCCACAAAGACATCAGTTGTGCGTCTCAGACTTTGGCGTGCGTCCCGGACGCCGTCAATCACACCAGCGTCCAAGAAACATTCACTTCAAGCATCTCTACAAAAGTCTTCTGGGGGACTGGCAGCATGAAAGCTGCAACGTAACAGCGTGAAGCTGGTCACATTCAGAAGATGCAAACTGGTTAAAAGTTCACCAAAAGGCAGAAAAAAAAAAAAAAAAAACAAGTTTCCAATAAGAAGCAGCACACGTACCGTTCAACAGCTGGTAGGCAGAGCAGTGATGGCAGCAGAACCGGAGGACAAACAGAGATAATCCAAAAAACCAGGGAGGGGTGCTGCAGGAGAGTAAAACCGATGAGTGAGAAACTTCAGACATCTTGTTAACAGAAAACACAGAGAGTTTCATTTACCGTGAAGTCATCTTCCCCGGCGGCGAGCTCAGATCCAGGCTGGACTGTCCCTGATCATACGTGTTACTGGTAGAGAGGGAGGCAGATGGAGTCCACTCTGCCTCTGCCGCTCTGACTCTGAACTGAAAACCTCTGACTCTCCTCCTCCTCCTCCTCCTCCTCCTCCTTGGCTCTCCCTCTCCTCCTAGTTTCCAGTCAAACAAAGGCAGCTTCAGTGTGTCGGGACTCAAGGGGCCTCGCCGAGCTGAAACCCGACTCCCTCGTCTCTCTACGGACCACCGCTCTCCGATGCTTTCTGCAAACACACCCCCAGATACAAATTAACGCTCCCCCAGTTTAAAGTCCAACCCCCCCCCCCAGTCACTCCCGCTCCTCTTCACTGTGGTGTGGTTTCTCTTTATTTGCCTGTGTTTGATTAACTTTCGGGTGACAACTCGGGGCAGGCAGCATCTGAGACGCTCTCTGAAGTAGAGCAAATTAACCCCCCATGTGCCCCAAAGCTCCTTTCCTGAGTGGGAAGCCTTTTGCAGAGTGGGGGGTCCGTGATGGACTATGGTCATGAATCATCAGGCTCCAGAGGCTCTACTTCTTCACCTGGTGGTCACAATGGCTACTTGGTGGAGTCGGGTTTAATGGCTGTTCTTGGATCAAACTGTCGCTTCCCTGTTATTGTCACTGTCCTTCTATGAGTGCAAACCCATCTGCTTTTTAACTGGACGGACAAGTTGCCCAACCAGGCTCAGGTATGGCCCCGTTACACTTCCTGTAGAGGAGACTGTCCGTGTAGACAGGGTTAGGGGTTAGGGTTTAGGATTAGGCTAACCCTAACCCTAGTACTTATATGAGCGATACTTGCTGAATAACATTATCTCTGATGGTGACAGCCTCGTGGTCAGACACCTGCCTTGGGTCAATGACCCAGCCTCGGTCTTGAAGAGCAAAAATACAAAATCCCAAAAGGAAGTCCCTGGTCTGCAGAATCAAACTCATGGTGAAAGTCCACCGTTTACCCGACCTAACAGGAAATGTAAGAGCCTCACGCCACTCTACATGATGTTGTCCCACCTCGTCTTGGTCTAAAGACTCTTGAGCTCCTAAATTCATGATCTACTCCCACAGAAATATCACAAGTTCAGAGCTGCTGACTTTAATACAAGGCAAGGCGAGTTTATTTGTAGAGCACATTTTGCGTACAAGACAATTCAAGGTGCTTTACACAAAACATTTGAAGCATTACAGAGCATTAACAAAACTCTTTAAAACAACAACCCGAGATGTCCCGTCCGGGGCTCGTCTTATGTCACCGGCTGTTATTACTTTTTTTTTTTGTTTACTTTAAAATGCTCCGTGATCAGTAAATCCCAAAACCAGCAGCTACGAATTCGAATTCGTAGCTGTTTTCGAATTCGAATTATCCGTCTACCCCAGTCGTCACCAGGACGGTTTTACTGCTGTTTCATCTCTTTTTTTTTGTCATTTTTGTACATCTTTTATATATTTTTTGTTTTCCTTTTTATTTTACGCCTTACTTGTCAACCAGGCGACGCAACCAGGAAATTAACTGGAAGCGTCCCGGGACCTCAGCAGCCTGGCCCCCGGCCAGTAATACCGCGGCTACTAATCCAACGCTAGGATCGCACCAATGCGTCAGGCAAACGTGATGTGCCGACTACAAGCCCAATGAGCCCAATGAGCTCTGGACGTCCAGCGAACTAAGGAGAACCATGTGACCACTTTATTTTAGGGTCATTCAGGCGTTTATTCTTTGAAAAATTACAGTCATACTTGGTTGTAAAGATAACTCAGACAGAAATCTGGCCGAATAGAAAAATGAAGGACTGCACAATTAAATAATTCACACTTGTAATAAAAACAGCCCCATTCCTGGATAGTTTACACAGACTCAAAATATTTTTCTGACCAATCCAACACACTCAGCTCACCGTCCAGCATCTGGACTTCTGCACTGGTGCCAAACAGAATCTGTCTGAGAGCCATGAACAACCTTCGGTGTGGCGCAGCAGCCCGTACGCCAGGGTGGAGCCCAGATAAGGACGTGTTCAGACCTTGTGTCTGACAGCTCAGACAGATAAGAGCCATCGTGGCTCATGAGGGATGCTGTTTGAGAGGCGGCACCGGTCGATGGCCTGTCCTCACTTCCCCGACGCCTTCTGCGGACCGGCCACCGCTACGGTCAAGTGACATTCCTCTGAGTGATGTTAAGTTCCACTTTTACCTCCGACCAACGGCCTTTCGTCATCCTTATATCCACACCAGGCTAGATATCGCTGTCTCACTGTGCTTCATTTCGTAGCTTAAATCTTTGTGAAAAGGCTGACCTTCTCTGGAGAAACCTGAGCTGAACTTCTGGACATCACGGTTCGTTCAAGAGACAGTGACATGAAGAAATAATCAACAGAAAAGCTCAGGGACTCATCTAAATGTCAAGTACCGTACAAGCAGAGTTGTATCTCTTAACTCAAGTTTGTTAAAGGGATATTTTGGAGTCTGTGTGTTTGCAGCATTATAGCTGTTAATGTTAGATAAGAGAGCAGATAACATCAGAATAAACTGTTATTTTAAATCCTATCAGCCTAAAACAGGTCAATTGGTCCACGGCAATCAACTACTAAGTGTCGAAAACCCGATCGACATTCAGGGGAATCGACCCGCACGATCTAAAGAACTTGCAGGAACAAAAGACCTACAAGTTCTTTGAGGTTTACAATTCCTTGAAACCTTCCCATCTAACCAGTCAACAGACACAAAAAATACACACATGAATGTGTAAATATGTATATATGTATGTGCAGGTGCAGGTTAGGGTAACTATTATACTTGAAACCTGAGATGATGACATGGCTTGTGCAGGGATGAGCAGTGACTCTACTTGGCTGCCGCTGAGTGATTCCTGAGTAATATCAAGGTCACAGCAGAGTTCCTGGCCAGGAACATTTAAGGGATTATTTGTGCAGCATTTTCTCTGTTGAGCTGATTTGATTTTATTTTGTCTGGAATTTAAGTTTACAGAGGAAAAATTCATCATTTTTATGTTGAGTCTGATGAGTGCAACGTGCTTCAAAGGTCAGTGAATGATTTTTAATGATCATTTCATCCAGCTGCTGAAGGGCTGGACTCACATTCATCCAGGACTCTCCATACACGTCTTTCTCTCCACTGTATCTTCTTGCAGTTGGACAGGACCACCACTCGTCTCACAGTCAGCGTCCATCTGCTCCTTTGCTGAATTGATGGGAACGTTGAGTGGAAATTCATTGTGAAGTTCCTCCATCTGTGGACTCATTCCTCCCTCTGTGGACTCATTCCTCCATCTGTGGACTCGTTCTTCCAGCTGTGGACTCGTTCCTCCACCTGTGGACTCGTTCCTCCACCTTTGGACTCGTTCCTCCACCTTTGGACTCGTTCCTCAATCTGTGGACTCATTCCTCCATCTGTGGACTCGTTCCTCCAGCCGTGGACTCGTTTCTCAGTCTGTGGACTCATTCCTCCATCTGTGGACTCCTTCCTCCGCCTGTGGACTCATTCCTCCATGTGTGGACTCATTCCTCCATGTGTGGACTTATTCCTCCAGCTGTGTACTCGTTCCTCCAGATGTAGACTTGTTCCTCCATCTGTGGACTCATTCCTCCGTCTATGTACTCGTTTCTCCATCTGTGGACTCTTTCCTCCGTCTGTGGACTTGTTCCTCCATCTGTGGACTCATTCCTCCCTCTGTGGACTCATTCCTCCATCTGTGGACTCGTTCCTCCAGCTGTGGACTCGTTCCTCCACCTGTGGACTCGTTCCTCAATCTGTGGACTCATTCCTCCATCTGTGGACTCGTTCCTCCAGCTGTGGACTCGTTCCTCCACCTGTGGACTCGTTCCTCAATCTGTGGACTCATTCCTCCATCTGTGGACTCGTTCCTCTAGCTGTGGACTCGTTTCTCAGTCTGTGGACTCATTCCTCCATCTGTGGACTCCTTCCTCCGCCTGTGGACTCATTCCTCCATGTGTGGACTCATTCCTCCATGTGTGGACTTATTCCTCCAGCTGTGTACTCGTTCCTCCAGATGTGGACTTGTTCCTCCATCTGTGGACTCGTTCCTCCATCTGTGGACTCATTCCTCCATCTGTGGACTCGTTCCTCCATCTGTGGACTCATTCCTCCATCTGTGGACTCGTTCCTCCATCTCTGTCCATCTTTTAGTCCGTGGTTCTCCTTCTCTGATTGGTTCATAGCTGTCAGAGGTTCCTCTGCTGCTCCGTTACTGTTTTCAGCTGCAGATTTTATCATCTTCACTTTAAATTCTGCTGTAGAGATTTTTCTTTTTGGTCTCATATCTGTGTTCTCTCAGTCTTTATGGTTTACTCTTGTCATTTTTTTCAGTATCAGTGTTCAGTTGTTGTGAGTGTAGACGATGTTCTGTTGTCGTCATGGAGACATGGAGGATATTTTTGATAAATAAGTCGGAGGACCAGACAAACTATTGATTTATAGTCCAGAAAATGCAGTAAATCTGCATGTCAGGAAGTAAGGTTGCATCTGATTGGCTGAAAAATATTCACATTTGGAGTGTTAACAGATAGTTACTGTGAAAGGCTAAAACTTTCGTTTATTGTGATATCTTTTTTGTTTCTGTGACATTCATATTTAACTTGTGTGCAGCCCGACCTGAAACCATTAAGGCACCTGTGGCCTAGCGCATCAACACCACACTATAACGGACCAAAAAACCTAAAACTAAAAAGCAGACAACACGTTTCTGCCAGTGGAAACTTCAACGCAAGTGTCAAATAGATATTTGCTTTTAGCAAAATCTTCTGAGGAGAATCAAAACTTTGTGGGCCCAGATGACTTATTCTCTCACTCTGACCCCTTTAATCCCACAGTCAGCATTTTGAAAGCAAACAAATGAGAAAAGCAGAAAACCACTCTTTGTGACGAGAGAGCCGAGAAGACAAAGGGCAACGGGCCGATGTTTCTGTGCAAAGACAACACCAGAGACAAGAGGGTGAGAGCAAAGGATTTCAGCATGTGGGTGGCTGCAGATTAAAAGGGGTCGAATCCAAGGTCTGGACAGCATGAGTCAGTAGATACCAGACCGTCAGAGCCGACGAACAAAAAGGAAAACACATCTGCCAGCAGAGCGGGGCTTTAACTCTGAGGAGGACTGAAATTCCACGTTCTGATCCCAGAATATCTGCGGCTGAAAGAGAATCTGGCGCCGTTGAAAGATGTTTGAAAAAAAAAACCCAAAACACCAGGAGTTAATTCACTGAAAATGAAGAGAGAGAACAAGACCACCCTCTTAAATCCTAATTTACTTTCACAACACTCAGTCTGGAAATTCGGTCGATACACGGAGGAGGTCTCACTTCCCGATTCAAAATAAATGCTGTTATTGCAGGTTGGAGTGCAGTCAGCCAAACTGATCTGGACTGAAATAATCATAGTTAATTATAGTGAATTACACCGTATTTAATGGCAGTTGAATGGAGCATGTTTACTTTCTCTTTAAAGTATATTTCACCTTCTGAGGATCAATAAAGGATCATCTTTTTCCCCAAGAACTGGCTTTAAATGTACGTCAGACACCTTTAATCCACGGTCCTCAGGTATTCGGGCGGCGCCCCCCCCTGTTTTATAAACCCCGGTCTCAAAGCTCGCAGCATATCGGGGGTTCAGGGGTCACGCTTTGTTTCCGGGGGCTGGGATGAGGGCGGTTCGTAACCATAAGCCTGTGTGTGTGGACACAAGTGCTACTGGGGTTATTCAAGCTGAAATTCAAGTCGCGGCGCTAACAAAGCAGCAGACCTGCCACTGAAAACAAGCGGGGGCTTCACTATTCAGACTCAGAGTGATTGGCGGGGGGGGGGGGGGGGGGCGACAAGGTCAAGCGGCTTTTGGAAAAGAGACACCGACTTTCTACTCTCCACTAGCGCAGATAAGACAAAGACGGAGCAATGCATTTACTAAAGCTCAAAGAAAAATAATACCTCATTCAGGCTACAAATTCCTGCACAGATAAACAAGGCTGCAAGGTAAAAAGGGATCAAAAGGTTTTTTTCAAAAGTGCTTTCTGCTAAAAGGTAGCTAAGCTGAGTTTTTCCATCAGGAGCCGACTGACTGACTCTGCAGAAGTCCGGCCAGCATTCCTCACGAGTTTCTGAGTGATCCCACCGAGGAAACTGTCCCAACCAGGCAAAGCTTTTCAGTAGCAAAGACTGTGGAGGACTGTAGCTCCAGTAACGGCAGGGCTGAAGACTGTAGTCCTATTCCAGTTTTATTGATATGTTGAGCTCACGAGTGCTGAAGCAGCTGGATCACAGAGGGATTGAAAAGCGTTCAAATTTCAAATCTGGACGTTACGGCCACGTTCAGGTGCAGTCGTCTTCTAAACCAGCTGGCCCAGAGACTCAGCGCTCATTGAGAAGCCTCGACGAGGAGCGACGAGGTTGGGCGGTGCCGCGCGAGGTAATTACGATAAGAAGCTGCCGCGCTGAGGGAGCAGTTCGCCCAAGAATCTCGAAGTGAATGAAAGCAGGCTGGATTGGTCATGGGAGAATTTCAGGAGCTGCAGCAGCCAGTTATTGTTCATTCATCCTGCACGCAGCTGCGTTTTAAAGAGGAAAGCTAGACCGCTGCAAACACTGTCAGCGTTTAAACTGGAACATTTAAGATTTCAGCTAAAAAAAAAAAAAAAAACCTGACTGAATTGTCTCTGTCTTGAGAGTGACTGTCATGAAAGGTTTTCAAAATGACAGACAGGAAATGAGGACAAAACTCAGATGACTGTGGACAATACCAGCGGCTGATGTCATTAATGATAAGGGTCAGAGTTAGAGTTAGGAGGTTAGGGTTAGGGTTAGGGTTGGGGTTAGGGTTAGGAGGTTCTCCACCAGTCTTCGCTGTCTGTCGGTGGACGAGGCATACCTGGAGGGGAAGTACATCTGACTCAGGAAAAAGGCTGATGAGGACCAATCACTGGGGAACTGGCAGATCAAGAGACAGGTTGGGAGCAGTGTCCCATCGTCTACAAGTCTCCATGTTTCACTGCGTAGTGGCTTTGCCCGAGCTAAACGTCTCCCGTCTTCGGCGCAGGGATGGATCCAGGTGCTGCGCTCAGCTTGGTGGATCAGCTACTCAGTCCCGTTGCTTCCCTGTCAGTCAGGGTTAGGGATAGGGTTAGGGTTAACCCTAACCCCCTAACCCCAACCCCAACCCTAACCCTAACCTCCTGGCATCATCCCTGATATCCAAGGGGTCTCCATGCCTTACCTGCACACACCTTTTACTCAAGCGACTCCTCTCTCCCCCTCACCCGCACACAATTGATACTCAAAGGGCACCTCACCCCACCTGCACGCACCTTATACCACTCTCAAGAATCCCCTTGAGATTCCTTCACTCACCCATTTTCCTCCATCCTCATACCTGACCCAAACCACTCCCCCATTTTTATACCTGACTCCAACCCATCCCCCACCCTTCACCATCCCAGTTTAATACCCCTAACCCTAACCCATATCCCTCCCACACCCCTCCCTCTACTTTTCTATTTTCTTAAGCCTAACCCTAACCCCCAGTCCCTGAGGGGCACCATTGCCCACCTGCATGCACCTTACGACCAAGGGGCCACCAGACCCCACTTCACACACATCTTATACCAAACTCACAAATACCCCAACCCCTTCCTCACCCCCACCCCTCTCAGCCCCCCCCCCCCCCCCCCCCCCCCCCCCCCTGTTTTTTTTCCCTTAGTCCCTACCTGCACCCACCTACGAAGAGACAGAATCCATCTCGAATCCAACACACCCACATGGACAACTTCCCAACGGAGTTATCCATACACTACACAGCACATCTTATACTCAATAGCCTTGGCCGGCCCAAGCGCACCTACACCATACACAACACAAAGTGAATGGTACGGCGAATGGACCTCAACTGGACTTTGAGTCGTGTGCAAGAAGAAACCTACTTCATATTTCCAGGACGTCATCGTACGGTAGAGTTGGGCTTATCTCGACAAAGCCCCCAACCCTAACCCTAACCTCCTGGCATCGTCCCATCGTCAAGGCGAAAGCTCTGCTGTGGGAAGGAGTCTCAGCGCTCATCAGCCTGGACCTAACGGGTATGTCGACTTGAACGAAAATCTGCAAACCAGTTCCTGCAGGGCTCTGGCGGCCTACGTGTGTTGGAGCGTGTGCATTGACCTGAGTGTGCAGGTACAGGTTAGGGTTAGGGTAAGGCAGGTTAGGGTTAGGGTAAGCACTGAGGTGCGGTCAGGCCTTCGACTGTAAATCTGCTCCAAACATATTTTGGACCAGAGAACATGTTCCCCGGCTGTTCTCATACGTTCATCCTTCTGCCAGGATGTTCAGCATATATACCTCCCACTACCACCCTTTTTTTTTTTTGTTATTCCCTCCCATGAGTCAGCAACTCTGCAGACGTTGGTGACGTTACAGCTGGGGAGAGGGGGGTGCATGATGCATGTCACAAGCATGTTATCTGGCGCTGTTTGGCCCCCCTGGTTTATTTTGACATCGTTCATGTAAACAGACTCATTAACAAGGTGGGGCTGGTGGGGAACATGTACACAAGGAAGTTAAAGGGTCATGTTCACACGCCTGAGGACGAATAAACAACTCCACCGTATGTGTTAAACACTCCTGGAGCAAAACTCTTTAAAACACGATGGATCACTTAGCCAGGAGGTTTAATCTGTGATAATGAAGCGTAGAAAGGATGTCCTTGTACACAGAGGTGAAGACGAACAATCAAGGACACGTCGGACTCTTGAATTGAAACAGGAAAAATGCGTTCCAGGTGATGAACTGTTACTTCAGGAGTGCTGGGAGGCTCGCCGTCCAAAAGTCTGGGATACACATCTGACTCAGGACAGCTCATCGTCTTTTCATGATCTTTCTTTTTTTTTTTCCTGCCCTGATAAAAGTCTACCGGACCATAAAAAGACAAATCTCCATCACCGGTTCCAGTATTTCCTGTCAGACGTCCTTACGACTGACATCTCGGCGGTGGGCGGATCGCATTTTTTGAGCAACTTTTCCAGACGCGCGGCGAGATTTCAACACACGCAGATGAGAAGATATACAGCAGATCCTCGATTAAAAAGACGAATGACGGTCTCAGGCCTGATTTCTGCCGGACCGGTGGAGCTTTAGCTTACATCCACACTCACAGAAGTTTCCCTTTGTTAAGTGGGGAGCTTCTCCACATCGGTGCTCAGCGGCCCATTGTCCCCTAATCCTTTCATGGGTGGTCTCCATCCAACCTCAGGCCCCTCTCCCCTCCAGGTCCTGCCCTCCAACACGCCTTCTACCACCAGGGCAACGTGGGTGTCTTGAAAACCCAGGTGGGAGACCCCCAGGTGTTGTCTTGCACGCTGTCAAATCAGAAAACGTTGTCAAATTTGAAAAGACGGACTGAATTTAGAAGTCTGAACCAGCCAACTAATTAATTTCTTGGCCCTCGGCACCCTGGTCGGTTCACCGTGACATAAGGAGCTAATTTAATCAATTCAGTTCAGCGCCGAGATGATAGTTAGGCTGGACTTTTGACTTTCTAGAAAACTGAAAAGATATCAGTTTCCTCCGTTTTCTTTCATAGATTCTTTCATAGCTGGAAGCTTCTGCCACAGTCCTGACCCCTAACTCCCTGACCCTAGGACCCTATGGAATTTGTTTTTTTTTTTCTCAAATTCCATTTTAATTTTTTTTTTTATTTTCAGTGTTTCTCAGTTTTTAATTTTTGAGAATTATGTTTTAAGCATTTTATGCAATTTATACAATTATAACTGTAAACTTTAATGTTTTTATATTGTTAAACATATTGTGTCCAACAAAACATTTGTTTTGTTGACAAACAAAAAAAAATCTCAAAAGTTATTTTTATGTAATAAATAACTAAGAAAGAAAAAATAGGTAAAATCTATTTAAAGTGCAAAAAAGAAAGAAATGTCAACAGTAGTAAAATAACCGTTTTAGTTTGTTTAATTTCTTCTGTTATCAGACAGTTTGTCATGATGTATCTGACATTTTTCAGGTGTGTCATGACAAACTATGTGTCTGATAACAGAAAAAACTATATTTAATATAGCTGATGTAGATACTATGAAATCCAAAGCACTGAACACTGGTTGTGTGTATTAGTGTGTGCCCGTGTGTTTTTTTTTCTTTAGGTGTTCCAGCTATTACAGACGTCACCGTTTAAATAAATAATTGTCAGCCTCTTTGTGTTTAGCTCAGTGAGTGACTCTCGCCTTTTTACATTTGTGCTTTTCACTCATTAAAGGTGGAGTAGGTGTTGTTTGAAAAACGGTTCCAGCAATCCAACTCAAGTGAGATTTTGAAAATATACACTCCCTCCCTCCTCCCAAAGGCTCCGCCTCCTCCTCTTCAGCTCACCCCTCGAGACCACGCCTTCACATGATTCACGACTGCATGAACCATAGGGAGGGAGGGAGCGAGGGGTGATATTTGATGGACGTATTAGGCAGCCAATCAAAATAGTGATGATCACTTTTTTGATTGGTCAGAGTTTTTCTCTGATTATACCTTCTAGACTGGACCAAAATGTTTAGTTTTTTTTGCAAACATTTTATTTCAGTGGGTGCAATGGAAATGTGAAAAGGTTTTCAGGCAATATTGTAAAAAGTGTTGCAAAAAAACAACACCCACCCCACCTTTAAGTGATCTTCACTCAAAGACCACGGGGCAGACCGGGACACGCTGGAGAGATTATGGGCCCGATCTTCCGCCAGATCTGCTAAAGCCGCTATGAAGGGATAGCGGCTAGCGGCTTTAGGGAGCGGAAGATTGCATTAGCGGTTAGCAGAGGTTCCTAAACCTGCAATTTGCGGGTAGCGGCTAGAGGGAAGTGTATGATCGGAACCTGTATCTCTCCAGCGTGTCCTGGGAACACCTCAGGGTTTTCCCAGAGGAGCTGGTGGAGGCGGCCGGGGGGAGGGAGGTCTGGACCTCTGCTGAAGCTGCTGCCCCCGCGACCCGACTCTGGACCAAGCGGGAGCTAATGGATAGATGGAAGTGATACTCGCACGTATCTTTTCGTGCCCATTCAACCGTGTGCTGGCAAAACTTGCAGAACATTGAATCGCCAGACACATAATAATCTCAGAGAAACTGCTCTGAGCTGTACCTGGGAGTAAGCTAGTTAGCCGCTAGTTCCTTCGTTTCATCGCCGGTTTCTCAGGTGCCCGCCTCCATGTTTTTTTTTTTTTTTTTTTTTTTTTTTTTGGTGTGTCGTTAATGAGGAAAGCGGGGGCAGAGAAACTAGAGTGTCCCCACCTTTTAGTGACCCCTCTTGGAACATTTTCTCGTAAGAAAAGTTCCTTTTATTCCGGGAGAAAAAAATACGCAAATTGCCGTTCAGTTCTGTTATATTGCGCATTTAAAGTGAATTCCGTTTTTAATCTCCAATTCTGCGATTCCGTGATCGCGGATTCCATAGGGCCCTATAACCCTAACCCCCTAACCCTCTAAAGTAGGTCCTTGGGGCCGCTGTCCTGCTGGTATTAGATGTTTCCCTCCTTCTACACACCCTGATACAAGTAGACTGTGTCATTAACAGACATGTGCTGACCTTGATGACAAGATGATGACGGCCATTAATTAGCATCAAGTGTGTTAAAACAGGGAAACATGCAACACCTGCAGGACAGTGGTCCTCAAGGACCGACTTTGAAGACACCTGCTCTAACCCTAACCCCCCAACCTCCTAACCTCCTAACCTTAACCCCCTAACCCTAACCCTAACCCTAACCCTAACCTTAACCCCCTAACCCTAACCCTCTAACCCTAACCCTAACCTCCTAACCTTAACCCCCTAACCCTAACCTCCAAACCCTAACCCTAACCCTCTAACCCTAACCCTAACCTTCTAACCTTAACCCTAACCCTATCTTAACGGTATCCTCGTCAGAACACAGAGGACTTTCTCAGCAGCCCTGAGTTTCTTTGAGCTGAGCTCGAGGACACAATCATCCGGAAAGTCTGCCTTGCGTGTCATCGCAAAAGATGTCAAGACTGGTTGGTTTTCAGCTGGAAACCCATCTTGCGGTGGTACTTAAGACTTGGCAGGAGAGCAGCGGCCCGTCCACAGAGGGAAGCGTCACGTCAGCCCAGGGTGGATGCAAACAATTAACTCCGTGGTTAAATCCTTTAAATTGGACGTTGCCAGAGAGAAAAGAAGAACAAAACAAAACTGTGAAACAGTAATTCTTCTGCACTTTTTCTCAGGAATGTCTTGACTCGTCATAATTTTCTTTGCAATTTCAAAAGACTTTCTGTTCCCGTCCAAACATGACTAAGATGCCGGGGAGTGGATCAGAATCAGTCAAGAAGTATTTTTCTGGATGCAGAGGAAACACCCTTGGTTGGAAAGAGAGTGAACAGCAAGCATTTGTCCTGCGACTGCTTGCCCAAGCATGCCCCCCCCCCATCCCCCAACAACACACACCTGCTCACTTAATGACGACACTGGAAAATAATCAAAAACAGAAAGGCCTCTTTCATTCTCCCAGACTGATGCGCTCTTTGTTCCTGGTGTTGAGACAGTCCTTGAAAACGCTGTTAAGCCTGCTGTCACCGCTATCTTCATCCCGCTATCTTCATCCCGCTATCTTCATCCCGCTATCTTCATCCCGCTATCTTCATCCCGCTATCTTTATCCCTCTTCAAGGGTGTGCCTGAGTGCGTACGGCGTCGTGTCACCGTTGAGGCCATGAGATGGTTTCCAGGATCCTCCAGGCTGGTGGAGGACCGCAGACGTCCTCTACGTCCTCAAAAGGACAGGTGGAGGATTCTCCAGCTTCGGCTTTGGTCCGTCAAAGCGGGGTCGTCTGATCAGAGGGAGATTAGACAAAGGTTTCTTTCTCAACGCAAGCCGCTACCTGGTGCTTCTTTCATCGCCGCAGGTGACTGCCGCAGGAAGATGTGCAGCACTTAATTACTTTGACATCTGGCACCAGGTGGTGGCTCTAATGCAGCACACTGAAGCCAAACCAGCAGGACGGACACAGAGCACATGAGCTATGACTTTAGCAAGAAAAACAACATTTAGATCAATGTTCAGGCAGTTCTCGGAACGTCGTAAACAACAGAGCGATGCAACCAAATCGAGGATGCTGATAAGCATTGAGAGACGCATCTTTACAGCAAAGAAACGCTGCTTGTTCGGCTCCGGTCCGTTTCCTGTCCCGGTCTGGGGGTCTTCGGTGTCGCCTGATGACACTTGAAACCTCAGCTAAGGTGGCGCCAAACGTCTGTAAAACCTTTGCCAATAAAGAAACGTCTACCAGCTTGCACAGCTCTCCTTATCTGGACTCAGCTTCAACCATCAGCTGTTCGTTCCAGCAGTAACCTTGTCTCAGTTTACTGAGCTCCAACCCTGAACTGAATAGTCTGCATAGATCTCTACCGGCCGCCAGAGCGCCGCTCGTGGTGTGAAAGTACTACACTTCCCATTTACTAAAGTCAATTCAAAGTCAACCCAGGCCACTTTAAACAACGAGGTTCCAAGTTTTAAAAGTTGAATATAATCCAGTTAAATCCAAACGCCAGTCCAGTTTGGTTTGATTCGCTGCGATTCATCGTTGGAGAGACTCACGAAGGGCAGGCGCTGCAAATATTTTGCTCTGTGTCGGAGAGCATCTTCGCATCAGGTCTTTGGGCGCTCTGGTTTCCGTCGGAGCATCAGTTTCAGTTTCAGTTTCAGTTTCAGCAGAGGGAGCATTTGATTGGTTTCTGGACCCGTCGTCTATCGGTTTTATCAGCTGCTCATGAGGTCCGTCGCTACTCACGTTCAGGGGTTGGTTTGCCCTTCGTGAGTCCTGCAGCGACTGATGCTCTACGTTTATTTAAAAGTGCTTCAGGAGGAAAATAATAGAAAATTTGAGGTGAACAGATCAGAAGAAAATCCGTGCTTGCACGCTTAGATGGTTGTCGTTTCCTAAATGTTCCATCTTCACAGCCTGTATTAATCCCTGATTAATCATGATTAATCGCATTGTATACGCAAAATCAAATAATGAATTCAAAAGTAGTGTAAAGGTCACTTTTATTTAAATGTTCTGCTGCCATATGAACTAAAGTGTCATAACATTTGTTGTTGTTCAAACACTTTTAAAACATCAGCACTTGTCAGTAAAAACATATTTAGTGTAAATCACATCTTAAAAAATGTAAAATAAAATAAAGCTTATTGCCACTGCCAGGACATTAATGTCATCCTGTTTTTATGAAAAAAAAAAAAAAAAAGTCTACAAACAAAATCCAACAAAATGATTGTGTTTCAGCACAATCAGAACATTAAAACAGGTAATTTCTGAGGTAACAGCAGAAACTTTTAACGGGGAGTTCAACTTGTCAGTTGTTACAAATAACCTTGTTTCTGTCAAATCCTCCGTCTGGGAGAACTTTAAAATGAAAATGTAGATGTTAAAGTTCAGTACCTTTACCAATCTGTGTATCAATCAAAAATCAAAAAATGTTAACAGTTTTTACTAACACAAAAAATGAAAAAAATATCTGTTTTTTTTTTTTTTATATTTCAATTTTAGACTTGGATCAAAAATACGGAATTAAAAACGGGCCACAGGACTGAATTAGTTTTATAATGGAGGACTGGACTTTCTGTTGTCATTACACATCTGAGCCACTAGATGGAGCCGCACTGCAGTAACCAGCTAGAGAACAGCAGGACAGTGAACACATGGAGCAAGATCTGATGGAACAGTGGAGGAATGACGACAAAGTTTTGTTGCAGTCGATAATTTTATTTTTAGACAGAATTGTTAATATTTCTACCTGAGTTGCTACCCGAACTGTAAAGTTTACGGATTTTTACCGTTCTCCATGTCTGTTTTAGCTTTTTAGTCATGTTTACCTGCCAATTATCTTCCGGTTCTGCAGCAGCCAGTAACAGACTTTTCAAAACAAAAGCATGTGAACAACATGCGTTAACGCGCGATAAAATAAATGTCGGCATCAATAGATTAATGACTTCACGTGATAATAAAGCGCTAACTTGCCCAGCCCTGGTAAAAAGTGAAAATCTCTGCTGGTTATTTTCTACGATTTCCTTTGTCAATGGAAACTGTTTTCTAGAGCCTCATTGGTCCTGAGCTGTGAAGCTTCACACCGAAGCTCTTGAGTCCTGGGCTTCCAGGTCCTTCAGCTGGGCGAACATGATCCAAACATGCACTGCTGCTTCGCCAGGCGTTATGTAAACCTGTTTCCACTGGAGCTCTGACTTCCTGGGATTTGGAGATTTTGTGTGTGTTTGGACGTTTGCATTCCAAACTGGCAGGTATCTCACTTTTTTTTTTTTTTTGGCCCAGTTTACTGTCACCAGAACTCACTTTCCAGGTGTTTGGGATCATGAGCGAGGCTGTAGATCCCCCTCGGTGCTGCAGGCCCCTGAAGCCTGACGAACATGTTTCGTTCCACAGGAAGTCATGTGTTTTTTTGTTTTGTTTTGTTTTTAATCGGCGCTGATCAAACGGCGTGCCTGTTGCCGGAGCACACACGGGCCCACGTAGAGAACAGCCATCCAGGCAGGCCAATAAAGAAAACAGGAACAATCAAACGGGGGTCCTGGTTCCGGTCCTGTCGTTCCGGTCCCACCCTGAATAACACAGATGTTAACTGCTGCAGAAGCTAAAACGATCAGTTTCACCTGCAGGCCTGAAAGTTTTAAAGCGGTCCAACTGCTCAGCGGCGTCAAAAACAAAAACTCATATATATATATATATATATATATAAACCGTGACGGTGTGAAGGCCTGCTTCAGGTTGAAAGACTGTTTGAAGGGGAGCGTTATTGAGTCGGGGAAGCAGATGGTACAGTAGAGTAATGGTTCCTGGTTCCCCCCAGACTTTCCACTGCCTCAACAATAACAGTCATTAATCTGGTTTATCCCTGCTTATCTCTCACACCAGAGGCAAACAGTCAGCGAATGTGTCACTGCCGACATCCTGCTTTGGGTTAAGTGTGAGGGGAAAGGTGGGGTCCTACGGGGGGAGGGGGGGCATTTATCTTCATTAACTGGGAATCATTTCATCAGTCAGCGTTATCTTCCTGGTGAGACAGTTTAATCGTCTTCTCCGGGTAACTACTGTGATGCCTTTTTCAGGTGCGTTCAGGAGCAGCTCAGGAAAGTCCAGCGCTGCTGAAACGCTGGTGTGCCGTGACACCGCTGGACAGTTGTTGAATATCTGAATACCTGGCTGTCGGTCGAGACGTGGTGTCCTTTATCCGGGCTGAACTACCGTCAGTCAGCCTCACTTCAGCTCACATACAGATGATAAGTTCACTTCCACAGTTGGTCCCGTCGTTGTTCTGGGTTTCTGTACTTGTCTGGGGGGGATTTCTCTCATTTGTGAAGACATTTGAAGACTTCAATAAGTCTTGATAAGGTTCATGAACTTTCCCGCCACCGCCTGTAAACCTCATCCCTGAATGATGGGCTTTCACAGCTTTCCTGGTGGGGTTTTCCAGCCTCTCCCGAAAAAAAAAAAAAACACCATAATGCGTGATGGGAACTCAAAACAGGAAGTATTGCGTAACTCCTTGCCATCCATCCATCCATCCATCCATCCATCAGCTTTCCATTTATCCAGTTTCAGTTTGGGGGGGCAGAGACACCCAGACCTCCCTCTCCTCAGCCACTTCCTTCCAAGTACCCCTGACTGCACACTAGTGCTGGGCGATATGGAAAAAATCATATATCACGATATGGACTATTTTATATCACGATAACGATATATATCACGATATACCACAATAAAGTATGTTTTCAGTTATTCTCTGAAAAGTTTGACAAAAATTTCATTGCTTACTTTTCAACTTTATTTTGGAAAGGACATTTAGCTGAACTGTCACAAACATACATTTTAGTGCAGCAAAAACAGGTAGGTACAGAGGTACAGTAGCTTTCATGTTTTTTTTTAAAGTGCACAACAGTTTCTGAGAGGAAAAAAAACACATTTTTGCACTGAAGTCAGCTATAAAAAATAAACACAAATTATTTTTCAACTTTCTGAAATCTGTAACCTTGTAGTGCAAAGTTTGCAAACCAATATAAAGTGTCTAAAGTAAACATCAGGGTTGAAGAGAACTCTGTTTAAGGCATTAACCATGAATAAAAGTGCAAACATAAAGGCTACTTTTAGAAGAAGTAGATATGATTCTATCAAATTTATCGTTGCAGGTTATTTAATTACATATTTGCTGTAATAATTGATAAAATTAGGTTAGAAACGATAGAAAGAAACGATAGAAGAGAAATGATACGATACACACTTTTCTATCTTCCCCACGATATGTATCGTCATATTGCCCAGCACTACTACACACCACGGGGGCGGAGCTCAACATTTGACTCCGCCCACATTGAGATGCCTTGCAGCACATTCACAATGTGCACATGGCCAGAGTTGCCTAAAATAAGGAAAAAATAAGAAATATGAAACAATTATCATTATATATATTAGATAGATGTTTCTTTTATTTAAAACAATGTTTTTATAGCATTATATATTATATTATATTATATATTATATAACATTATATATAATGTTTTTTTAAAGGTGGGAGGAGTTAAACGTTGAGCCCCGCCCCCATCTGTGGTTTGCAGTCAGGGGCTACGCCCTCCTCCAGCTCTTCCAGGTGGACACCACGGTCTTCCCAGGCCCTCTGGAGGCCTCCAT
Source organism: Hirundichthys speculiger (assembly GCA_018398805.1). Classification (NCBI taxonomy): domain Eukaryota; kingdom Metazoa; phylum Chordata; class Actinopteri; order Beloniformes; family Exocoetidae; genus Hirundichthys; species Hirundichthys speculiger. The sequence goes on along the minus strand of JAGFBZ010000328.1, from coordinate 1,742,951 downwards.
CTTAACCAGACGCCATGAACCGCCTCCACTGGCTCCTCTCCATGTGGAGGAGCAGCGACTCTACTCCAACGCCACTCACCTCATCTCTGAGGGTCCAGCCGCCCTGCAGACGAATCTCGTCTCTAAATCCACGAGCTGCAGAGCGGCTCCGAGTGGGTTTGTGTCGTAAGATGCCAGAAACCATCAGACGTTTTAATTTGTGCATGGAAAATGTGTCTTTGTGGTCGTGGGTGGGCTCAGCTATCGTGAAGCGGCACCTTCGTAAAAATGCGACGCTTTTTAAAGCCAAACCTGCGCTGACGTCCGCAGCTAATCCAGATCAAGAGATCCAGACACACAAATGAGATTTGTATCTGTTTTTATTCCCGTGACCTTTTACTTTATTCATTTGCAGTTCATCCCTCACTGTGATTTGCTCCTTTGTTGGCAGGATTACTCATGATTTTCTGTTTTTTTTTCGTATGATTCATGGCTCCACGCTGATCCCTCTGCAGGCTGCTGGTCCCGTTTAATTATTGAAAGAAACTCCGCTCCTCAGAGATCTTTGTCTCTCTTTGTGCAGCTCTGAGATTCATTGCTTTGTTAATAAAGTACACAGAGTTTTTCCATCACTGGCGGGTCTTTTCTGATTCTCGTGGAGTTACTGGTGCCAGTTACTCAAAGTCAGCAACAGGAGCAGAGGAAGTTAGCCGGCGTGAATCCAGACGTGCGACTGCATTTAAGTGTTGATCGATGGCGCGTCTTTTAAATCCCACCTCTGGCCTTTTTAATTCGTGACGTATCATCGCAGCAGATTCTTGGCCGTAAGAAGTTTACTAGCCGATTAGCTAGTACTAGCCTCGACTGAACCCCCTTTTTCATCCCTTCTGTTTCCTCCTGCTGGCCAACTCATTCGTTCAGTCAATATTTGATTTTGCGTATACAATGCGATTAATCATGATTAATCAGGGAAATCATGCGATTAATCGCGATTAAAAATTGTAATTGTTGCCCAGCGCTAGATATTTTGCTATCTGTGAGGGGGAAACCAATGTTTAGGTTTGTAGATATCTGCATGTTGGAACCACAAACACAGCTGGAAAAAGCGGCGCGTCCTCGCACCTGTGATAAACAAACGCACTCCCCCGCTGCAAAACGGCGGCACATCTGCACTCGTGCACGCCTTTGGTGAAACCCCGCGGCTGCAGCGGCGCACACGCGAGCAAACCAGATGGAAACTCGCTTGGTTGCGCAGGCGGCCGTCGACAGGTTCAACTGCTGGCCGTTGACCCTCTGCTGCATGTCATCCCCCGCTTTCCTGTCGTTTAAAGGGTTTCTCCCTTAAAGGGTTTCCGTCAGTTCTGTCACATTTTTATCGACAGGCCAGTGTGAGAGAACTCCTCCCCCGCGGTCGCCACATCAGTACGTCCCAGCTCGGACCGACCGTAAACGCGTCCTGACGTGCAACACTGGTGAATGACTCAGTGGAAGAAATGTCATCACGGTCTGACCGCCATTGTTGTCCCACAAACACCTGGTTGTTCACAGGCGCTCACACAAAAGGGGGGGAACTTTCCTGCAGGAAACGCAGCTGCGACGGCCGGTTCTCTCGGGTTCAGGTCGACCTGAGCTCGGCTGACCGGGGTCGCCGCCCGTCTGCCTCAGAGGACTGACTTTTAAACCGAAATGCCTGGACGCCGCCGTCAGATCAAGCGAAGGACGATCCAGCAAGAGTCCAAGCTGCAGACAGAGATAAGCCACCGTCAGAAAACCCCGGACCTGGACTATTCCCTGTTGGACTTACATCTCCCGTGTGACATGATGCAAGTCGACCTTCTGCAGGTCGGTGCGTCACATCATGAACCAGATACCGGGCCTCGAGACGGTTCCTCGCGTGGCAGCAGCAGTGATGCAACTCAAAAAGCAGTTTCTTTGGTCAGATGCTTAAAAAGTCCCACCCAGGATGAGCAAACCACAAAAATGAGGACGCGCTCAGGCCGTGCCACCACAGACCGTCACAGCCGGGCGGCTGATGAGCGTCTGAAATGACGTTTATGGACAAAAGCATCCAAACAGTAATCAGAGGCCTCATTTTTTGGAACATAAATCTCCTCAGATGTGAGCTTCAGAGAAACAGCTGCAACTGCTTTGACTTGAAATCCAGACTCGCTCCGTTAAAGCGGAGATTAATGAGCTCTGATGGCTGCCGTGCTAACTCCCCCTACGAGTCCCTGTGATTTTTGTTTTGTTGTTTCCAGCGCACCTCTCAAAGAAAAGCCAGCGCTGCAGTCGATAAGGACAGAGGGGGACGACGCAGGTGGTCCCTCGCATTTAAGCCGCGGTGGAGAGCCGGCGCATGCAGACCGACTCGGAGCATCCCAGCCTTCGGTTGATGCAGACCCCTGAGACCCTTAGCGGTGGTAAACTTAAATAACTGGGTTAAATGAAATAAAATAAAAATGAGAATTTTTAAAAAAAAACGATAACTAAATGAAACTGTATTATGTGTTTATAAAATTAACTATAATATCAAGAACGTCCATCGTTTTCGTGTTTGTAATTTTTTTTCTCTCATAAACGTTCGAAATCTATTAACTTCGCTTCGCCATACAATCAACAACTGCAAAAAAAAAAACTAAAGTGATCAGGAGTGATGGCTTCGGCAAAAGTTGTGAGAAAGCGTCTCGGTCCTATTTGGGATTTCTTTGACTATGACTGTGTTAACGAAAAAAATAAGAGCCTTGTTGTAGAAGCAGGTGATACAATGTGTGGAATACTTCTGAAGGAGAAAAAAACCCACGAATCTGAAAGTACATTTGAAAAGCTCGCACAAGAAGGCTAACCAAGACTACCTGGATAAGCTAGCCTAAGCTAGCCCCCTGGAAAGAGAAGCTAACCAAGACTAGCTAGATAAGATAGCCTAAGCTAGCCCCCTGTAAAGAAGGCTAACCAAGACTACCTGGATAAGCTAGCCTAAGCTAGCACCCTGGAAAGAAGGCTAACCAAGACTACCTGGATAAGGCTAGCCTAAGCTAGCACCCTGTAAAGAAGGCTAACCAAGACTACCTGGATAAACTAGCCTAAGCTAGCCCCCTGGAAAGAGAAGCTAACCAAGACTACCTGGATAAGCTAGCCCCCTAGAAAGAGAAGCTAACCAAGACTACCTGGATAAGCTAGCCTAAGCTAGCCCCCTGGAAAGAGAAGCTACAGCTGCAGGCCAGTCAGCGTTGGGAAGGAACGGGAGAAAACAGCAACTATAATGGACTGTTTCCATGGAGACCAGATAGCTGCTGGTCAGTAAATACGCAGGAACACCACAAGAGGGAAGACGCATTGATAAATATGTTTATTGAGACCGGAATGTAAACACGACTATGTGACTCGATAGCCTTCAAAAAGTTCAGTGCTTCACTCCAACCAAAATTACAACCCTAATTTACAAAATAAAACTAAAACTAACACTGAAACTAATAAAAACTAAACTAAAACTAAGTATTTCAAAACAAAAACAAATAAAAACTAGCAAAACTGCTCTAAAAACGGATTAAAACTAACTAAATTTGAAAAACTAAAACTAAAAACTAAAACTAATGGAAAATCCAAAACTATCATAACCCTGGCTCCAGCGTAACGTAGCGCCGTGTCGCGGGGCAAACGTGATCAAAAGTGGCTCACGACTTCTGAAATGTTGCGTCCGTGGCCTCAAACAGGCCTCACAACCTGCGATCAGCTCCTCTGGACCGGTACAGAGCGAGAGAGGATTGATACCAGAACAAATGGGAGTCCGGTAGCAGCAACTGAAGACACGGCGCCGTAGTGAGTGCGTTTACATGGGAAGTTTAATTCCTCTTTAATTCAGAATTAAAGTTAAAGCCGAATAAAAGTTACCATGTAAACACTTAATTCCATATGAAAATGTCAATTCCGAATTAAACTTAATTCCGAAGTAAGTGGCTGGTTTATTCCCATTTTAATTCCGCAATTAAGTAATTCCGCGGTCATGTATACACTCATTCCTGTTTAAATTAATTCCCGTCTTTCTGCGCATGCTAGTTCTCTTGCCCGTCTGTCGCGATGACGCTTATATTCCGCGCTGGGCTTGTTTTCAAAACAAAGTTTTAAAATGGCAGCACGCAGTAAACGGTGGTCAAGAGCAGAGACGATTTATTTAATAAATAGCTTGGAGGAACTGGAAATAATTAAAAGAACAGATGGCAGGAAACATAAAAATTGTGAGCTTTTCAAAGTTGTAGCGGCCAGGTTAAATGAAGGAGGTTTCGCAGATAGAGACGCCACCCAGGTCAAAAATAAGTGGAATGTTGTTGCTAATCGAGTTGTTGCTAAGTTTGTTTTCTTCCGGTAGATGTAAAGACGTCCGCCCCCCCCATCCAATCAGAACCCTTCTCAACCCCCAGACCTAAAGCTGAGTTGGATAAAGCCGAACAAACGTGTTTTCCATGTAAACCTCAATTCGGAATTACTATTTCCATGTAAACTCGAAGGGAAATAGTTTAATTCGGAATTATTCAATTCCTAAATATTAATTCCGAATTAAAAAAACATCATGTAACCGCAGCTAGTGAGAGTTTAATGGCGCCCATCAAAAGCTCAAAAGCAGCCTTTGACTTTCTCGTCTTTAAACCTTCTTAGCGTGAAACACCGAAAAGGAAGGAGACAAGTTCCTGGGATTAAACACACGATTAGCGTTAATGAACACAACCAGGAAGCTCATTTACTGCTGCCGTACTGGGACGGTGACAGACGAGGAGAATTTACTTCCTGCCAGACCTCATATCGCCTCCTCCCATGCGTTGATGCTTTACTCTTTGAAAAGGGGGCGGCGTCAAACCCAAAGACCGTAAAAGGGATGGCGGATTTACTTTTTTCTTTTTCCCACACGCTCTCCGTCATCAGTTCCCACTTCAAATAAATCAGGTTGAAAAAACTTCACAGGAAGGACTCCTCCAACAGAAACACTCTTTAAAGAGCTGGTTAATGAAGCATCTGGCGGTAATCCAGCCTGTTTATGAAACGATAGTCATCTCGGCGTCGCTCTGTTTGATGTTTCAGAGGAAACACGCTCCTCATTAATGGGCTTTTTATTGTTTTTTATCGTATGTTTTTGGGAGGTTTGGTGACGGGCGAGCGGAGGGGCGTCAGCCGGAGGAACCAGAGCAGAGGTGGAGTAACTCCCGGAGCGTCACAGAGACTCAGGAGATCAGTTACAGCTGAAGAATGACTCCCCTGTCTCCCGAACAAGCACCTCACAAACTCCTGGTGGCTTTCCCACAGGGATTACCGTGTCTCCTTTGTGTCCACGTCTGCATCCTTGTCCTCCAAGGTAACACCGAGACTTAGGGTTAGAGATAGAGTTAAAGTTAGAGTTAGGGTTAGAGTTAGAGTTAGAGTTAGGGTTAGAGTTAGGGTTAGAGTTAGGGTTAGGGTTAGAGGTTAGAGTTAGAGTTAGAGTTAGAGTTAGGTTAGGTTAGGGTTAGAGTTAGAGGGTTAGAGTTAGGGTTAGAGTTAGAGTAGGGTTAGAGTTAGAGTTAGAGTTAGGGTTAGAGTTAGGGTTAGAGTTAGGGTTAGAGTTAGGGTTAGGGTTAGGGTTAGAGTTAGGGTTAGGGTTAGGGTTAGAGTTAGGGTTAGAGTTAGGGTTAGAGTTAGGGTTAGGGTTAGCGTTAGAGTTAGGGTTAGGGTTAGAGTTAGGGTTAGAGTTAGGGTTAGAGTTAGGGTTAGGGTTAGGGTTAGGGTTAGGGTTAGGGTTAGAGTTAGGGTTAGGGTTAGGGTTAGAGTTAGAGTTAGAGTTAGGGTTAGAGTTAGAGTTAGGGTTAGAGTTAGGGTTAGGGTTAGGGTTAGAGTTAGGGTTAGGGTTAGAGTTAGAGTTAGAGTTAGGGTTAGAGTTAGTTAGGGTTAGAGTTAGAGTTAGGGTTAGGGTTAGGGTTGGGGTTCTGGGTTTGGGTTAAAACTTACATGCACTGGCCTACTGATCTGTCCAGGTGGATGGCGAGGTGGAAGATGGAGTGGTCCCCTCCACCGGGGACCAGGGTTCGATTTCCAGGCAGAGCACTGGGCAGAGTGAAGAAAGCAGGTTAATAAGAATAATTTTAATAAGAGGAACAGGCCCAATGGTTTAAAAAAAAGTATTTGTTTATTTAAAAAAATAAATGAATTAATTAAAATAAATAAATAAATAAATAAATGCATAAACTTTGTTAAAATAGCTAAAACCATAAGAAGTTCTATTGGGGTGCTGGGTCCTGTCCCAGTTAGGACCATGCGGATCAGCAAGGGAGACACATAGAAACTGTATTAAAAAGGGTGTAAAGCAAAAAGTAAAAGATTGGGAGACTAAAATAAAAAAAAATAAATAAATAAATAAAGTAAAGTAATACTTACAAATAAGGACAGAGGAGGTAAGTGCTGTAAAAAAAACTGGACAATATGTAAAAACACAAGTGCTATAGAAAAAGATAAGTGCTTGCAATAAAAAAGAATAGATATAAATATAGTTAAAATGCTAAAACATGCATAAAAATAGTAACTTAGATAAAACATGGGGAAGGGGGTTATTACTGTCCCTATTAATAAATATATATATATAAAAAAAAAAAAAAAAAAAAAAAAAAAAACAGGAAAATCTTAAATTGTTTACCTCCCATCCAGCTGTGGAATCTAAGCCTAGTCCATCCAGGGTTAGAGGGGTTAGAGTTAGGGTTCGTGTTAGGGTTAGGGATTAGGGTTAGAGTTAGAGTTAAAGTTAGAGTTAGGGTTCGTGTTAGGGTTAGGGATTAGGGTTAGAGTTAGGGATTAGGGTTAGTTAAAGTTAGAGTTAGGGTTCGTGTTAGGGTTAGGGATTAGGGTTAGAGTAAGAGTTAGAGTTTGTGTTAGGGTTAGGGATTAGGGTTAGAGTTAGAGTTAGGGTTGGGGTTGGAGTTGGGGTTAGGGTCCACGTTTCTGTAGAAATGTTTCTGTGAATCCCAGAGACTCCAAGAAAGTTACACCATCGCTGTATTTTCCACAGCAACTTCGCAAACTGGTGAGAGAGAGCAGATGAAGCACACGGGCCGAGTTTAAGTTGAGCTGGAGACGTTTGTGTTTTAACCAGACGCTAAGGGAAAAAGAAGTGTTTTCTCTTTCAACGGCGGATGAGACGCATCATGACGAAGAAGTGAAATGCAATAAAAGACTAAAGCCTCATCAGCGGGTCGCTCTCCGGTCTCCTCACCGCTGGTTGCTGCTGTTGCTCTTCGTGCTCATTCATGTCGCGACCGTCTCGTCTTGTACCCTCATTTTCCTCTTTGATGCCAAGGTCACCTGCCTGGCCGCCGCCTCGCCTCTCAGACGCTGCTGCGGCGTGGAAAACATGAACTTGAGTCCGCGTGGCAGTCACGCGCACTTTCAACGCCCTCGTATGACAGCTGGTGCTTGGATGCTGGCGTCCACCGCGGTCGCGTCTCTGGACCTGAGTGGATCCTCCAGCAGCCTGACAAACATGGAGGGAAACACGACGTTCAGCGAGCCGTCCAGCCAGGTTCCTGGTCGATGTCGAGACCTGCATTTCTTTTTTTTTTTCCATTAACACGAGCAGTCAGATGGAGGCCTTGTTGTCCTCAGTCATCCCATAAAAACCTGCGGTGCACGCCGTTACAGAAAGACGTGGAAGTGGCTCTGATCTTTTCTTTCTCCTTCTCATGTGGTTGATATTTATACGGTGTTTCAGGTCGGAGACTGAACCACTTTACTGCCAGTGAGAGCACTTTACAGTTCCGTCTTTATCTCCTCTCTGCTTTTACAACTGCATGACTGCGCTGCCAACTTTTATCCTCTGTAACTGAGCCCACACGTGGGGGGTTGGGGTGTTGGGGGGTGTTGGGGGGTCGGCCATGACTCCTGTCTGGGTGTCCAGTCACAGCGTGTGGTGGGAGTTGGTGTTACCTTCCTCACCTTCAGTCTGCAGGAGAGATAAAAGGCCACATTACTGCCGACGATGGCGCGTTGCTCTGGCTGGTCGACCTCACGTTCTTCTTCTCAGGCTTCTAGTAGAATAGAATAGAGTAGAATAGAATAGAGTAGAATAGAATAGAATAGAAAGAATAGAATAGAGTAGAATAGAATAGAGTAGAATAGAATAGAATAGAATAGAATAGAATAGAATAGAATAGAATAGAGTAGAATAGAGTCGAATAGAGTAGAATAGAATAGAATAGATAGAGTAGTAGGGGGGGTGGGGGGGGGGCGGCTATGACTCCTGTCTGGGTGTCCAGTCACAGCGTGTGGTGGGAGTTGGTGTTACCTTCCTCACCTTCAGTCTGCAGAAGAGATAAAAGGCCACATTACTGCCAACGATGGCGCGTTGCTCTGGCTGGTCGACCTCACGTTCTTCTTCTCAGGCTTCTAGTAGAATAGAATAGAGTAGAATAGAATAGTAGAATAGAAGATAGAATAGAGTAGAATAGAATAGAATAGAAGAGTAGAGAATAGAATAGAATAGAATAGAATAGAATAGAGTAGAATAGAATAGAATAGAATAGAATAGATAGAGAATAGAGAGTAGAATAGAGTAGAAGAGTAGAAATAGAATAGAGTAGAATAGAAGATAGAAAGAGCGAATAGAGTAGAATAGAGTAGAATAGAATAGAGTAGAGTAGAATAGATAGAATAGAATAGAGTAGAATAGAGTAGAATAGAATAGAATAGAGTAGAATAGAATAGAATAGAGTAGAATAGAATAGAATAGAATAGAGTAGAATAGAATAGAATAAGAATAGAATAGAATAGAATAGAGTAGAATAGAATAGAATAGAGTAGAATAGAATAGAATAGAATAGAATAGAATAGAATAGAGTCATAGAATTAGAATAGCAATAGAATAGAATAGAAGAATAGAATAGAATCGAAGAATAGAATAGAGTAGAATAGAATAGAAAATAGAATAGAATCGTCTAGAGTAGAATAGATAGAGTAGAATAGATAGAATAGAATAGAATAGAATAGAATAGAATAGAATAGATAGAATAGCTAGAATAGATAGAGTAGAATAGAATAGAGTAGAATAGAATAGAATAGAGTAGATAGAATAGAGTAGAATAGAGTAGAATAGAATAGAATAGAATAGAATAGAGTAGAATAGAATAGAGTAGAATAGAAGAGTAGAGTAGAATAGAATAGAATAGAATAGAAGAATAGAGTAGAATAGAATAGAGTAGAATAGAATAGAATAGAAGTAGAATAGAATAGAATAGAATAGAATAGAATAGTAGAATAGAATAGAATAGAATAGAATAGAATAGAATAGAATATAGAATAGAATAGAGTAGAATAGAATAGAATAGAATAGAATAGAGTAGAATAGAGTAGAATAGAATAGAGTAGAATAGAATAGAGTATAGAAGTAGAATAGAATAGAATAGAGTAGAATAGAATAGAATAGAATAGAATAGAATAGAATAGAATAGAATAGAATAGAGTAGAATAGAATAGAGTAGAATAGAATAGAGTAGAATAGAATAGAATAGAATAGAATAGAATAGAATAGAGAGTAGAATAGAATAGAGTAGAGTAGAATAGAATATAAAAAGAATAGAATAGAGTAGAATAGAATAGAGTAAAGTAGAATAGAATAGAATAGAATAGAATAGAATAGAATAGAATAGAATAGAATAGAACTTTATTAATTTCTCACCGGGGAATTTCAGTCGTTACAGCAGCACAGGTTGGACAGATAAAAATTTAAAAATTTCAACAGGGCTTACAGAAGTACTTATAAAAAAAATAGGCAAAAAATAATATAAAATGTATATATAGCTCTCAAAAATATTCTAAAAACAATAACAATTAAATTGTTAAACATAAGCTATATACACACCAGACTATTTACAATTTATACACATATATACCGTATTATCCGGACTATAAGCCGCTACTTTTGTCCCACGCTTTAAACCATGAGGCTGATACAGAGATGCGGCTTTTCTATGAATTTTTCTTCAGCCCTCAGGGGGCGCTCTAGCAGGAAGTGCAAAAACCAAAAAACAAACCAAGTAGTTAAAGGCTATTCTGTTTTTGTTCAGTAGCCTATGTTGGCTATGCTACTCTACATTCATTTTGTGAGCATCAATACCTATTATTATTGGACAAACTGATTAATCCAGGTGTGTCTGACCATTGTAGCTACTCAGACACACCTGGATTTATCAGTTTGTCCAGTCAGTTTGTTGGTTCTCCAGCAGATTTCCGGGTTCTGAGCGGACCCACCGCAGAGGTAAGGTTTTAATTGCAGATGTGAACCGGACGCAGCGTGGAGCCAGCAGGTCGCGATCCGGCTCAAACGGATCCGGCACTGAGGCAAGTGACCCGATATCGGTCCGTTCCAGATGTCTTTGCTGTGTGGGGGGGGTTTCAGTACAAAGGAGGAGGAAAAATAAAGCAACTTGGTTTTAGTGTACAGGAGGGAAATGAAACCATGAAATGACCATCAATGACTTTTCTGTTTTGCTTGATCAGCACTTTTACTGCCCTGTTACAGTTATCAGTTCAGGTATGTGAATAAACACTTATGGTACAAAATCTTTCGATGTAAATATCTTAATTCTCAGCCTGGATACCGGCGACTTATAGTCTGATGCGGCTTAAATGTGACAAAATACATATTTCATTTCTATTTTAATGAGTTATATTCAGGTGCGCTTTATAGTCTGGAAAATACGGTACACATTTCACTTTGATAAATATGAGGTGGAGCGGTTGATATTTTACAGGGACCATTTATAATAAATAAGTATGGCATAAGTGTAAAAATAAAAATATTGCACGAGTTAGGGGATGAAGGGTTGTACAGCAGATAAAAAGGTGTTCCATTTAGTCCTGCTGTTAAAGAGTCAGACGGCTGATGGGATGAAAGACCTGCGGTAACGTTCCTTCTTGCACTGTGGCTGCAGCAGTCTGATCGGTTCCAGAGACCCAGAAGCTCCAAAAGTCACTGACGTCTGGTGTGTTGCATCATCATGAGCATTGTACGTGTGGTCTCCAGTTCTGCTGCAACGCTGCAGAAGACAAGCCTCCCTTTGACAACACCAAGATCCACAGAGAGGGGGGGGGGGCTGAGGTCAGTATCCTGATGTGGCAGCGTTTCCTCCCAATGTTGTTCTTTCAGAGCTCTGAAGGCCCCTGAAGTAGCACTTTCACCCGTGCAACTAAAGGACTCTTCTTTAAAATCAAATTAAAAAGAAAGAAAGGAAAACTTTTACCCAGAACGGCCCGGCGCCGTGAGCGTGAAAGGCTGTAATGCACATCAAAGCTCTCTAAAAATGTTAGGGAGGCCTGTTCTGCTTCATTTTTATCTTGCTTGTGTTCAGATTATCAGCATCCAGCTGTTCCTGCCTCAGGATCTGGTGAGCATGTGTTCGTTCCAAGCGCACATCTATTAGCCACATCTATTAGCCACATCTATTAGCCTCATCTATTAGCCTCATCTATTAGCCACACATATTAGCCACATCTATTAGCCTCATCTATTAGCCACATCTATTAGCCACATCTAGCCATCATCTATTAGCCACATCTATTAGCCACATCTATTATCCTTATCTATTATCCTCATCTATTAGCCACATCTATTAGTCACATCTATTAGCCACATCTATTAGCCTCAATCTATTAGCCACATCTATTATCCTCATCTATTAGCCACATCTATTAGCCACATCTATTAGTCACATCTATTAGCCACATCTATTATCCTCATCTATTAGCCACATCTATTATCCTCATCTATTAGCCACATCTATTAGTCACATCTATTAGCCACATCTATTATCCTCATCTATTAGCCACATCTATTATCCTCATCTATTAGCCACATCTATTATCCTCATCTATGCCACATCTATTATCCTCATCTATTAGCCACATCTATTAGCCACATCTATTAGCCACATCTATCCTATTAGCCACATCATCTATATTAGCCACATCTATTAGCCACATCACATATTAGCCTCATCTATTAGCCACATCTATTATCTATCTAGCCACATCTATTAGCCACATCTATAAGCCACATCTATTATCCTCATCTATTAGCCACATCTATTAGCCACATCTATTAGCCACATTTATTAGCCTCATCTATTAGCCTCATCTATTAGCCACATCTATTAGCCACATCTATTAGCCACATGTATTAGCCACATGTATTAGCCTCATCTATAGCCACATCTATTAGCCACATGTATTAGCCTCATCTATAGCCACATCTATTAGCCACATCTATTAGCCTCATCTATTAGCCACATCTGTTAGCCACATCTATTATCCTCATCTATTAGCCACATCTATTAGCCTCATCTATTAGCCACATCTATTAGCCTCATCTATAAGCCTCATCTCTTAGCCTCATCTATTAGCCACATCTATTAGCCTCATCTATTAGCCACATCTATTAGCCTCATCTATTAGCCACATCTATTAGCCTCATCTATTAGCCTCACATCTATTAGCCTCATCTATTAGCCTCATCTATTAGCCAGTCATCTATTAGCCACATCTATTAGCCTCATCTATTAGCCACATCTATTAGCCTCATCTATTAGCCTCATCTATTAGCCATGGAAGACGTTAATAAAATGTGCATGACAGAGCGTTAGCGCTCAGACTCCAGCCACCCCGCCTGGTGACCTCTCAGCCAGCCGGAGCGGCCCGGAGCGGCCCGCCGTCAACCCTGGCGTTCCCAGGACGGCGGCGTTACATAACAGATTGGGAATCACTTCTGCTGAATACTCTGAGCCGTCCCTGTCCGCTGGCAGACTTCTAAGACCTGCATGGTCCTCGCAGCTGCAATAATTCATTTATTTTCATTTGGGCGCCCAAGCCCTTTGAGACCGCGGGATTTGAAATAAATGAATAAAACAGTTGCATCACAGTCAGGAGGGATCGTCTTCAGCAGACCCCTTGAAACAGGAATAAGTGGGAAAAGATGACGGTTGGATGGATCTATATATACACCCTCACTGATGTTCAGACCCTGGATGCCGGCGTTTAAAATGAGTCTCCTCTGCTGGAGGGCGAGACCTTTGAGACCGAACCAAGGTCACGGTCAGGAGACTCTCAGCTGAGCCCACTGCTCTGTTTGAGATGAGCAGGGCCTGATGGGTTTTTCATAACTGCGTTTGTCTGTTTAGCATATTCGAACAATACCAACCACCTGGCAGACACAGGGATTGGAATTGATAAGATTTTTCCGATTCCGATTCCATTAACGATACTGTTTAACGATCAGATTCTTTATCGATTCTCTTATCGATTCTAATTTGGGGAAAAAGGAGAACAAACAGTTTTATTAGCATCAATTTTTTTTACTTAGAAGTCACGACCTTACAAACTCAACAGTGAAGTCAAAAGAGGCCCAAAGCCTGAATAACGTGTTAACTGTTGTAATATGTAACTGTGAAAATACACAAGAATGTGGAACATTTTACTAACAGATTTTTCCTAATAGATATGAAAAAAATCTCCCTTTTTAAAAGGAATATATGAGCTCACTAAGCACTCAAAAAATAATAAAAGAAAGATAAATACTATCAAATACAACAGGAACAGTGCATAGTACAAATCTGCAAATACTATGAAGAATTAGCAATACTTTTGCAGTAAAATAATCATGTCTTCCAGCCTCTGAACCAGCCAGACTCTCTCTCTCGTCACGGTCATCTTCTAAATGTAATGCAGAAGGCATTCATTTAATAGCATAGCGTTAATGTTATAGCGTGTTTTACAAAGAAGCACATAGGCAGCGGGATAGCTACTTACCAGAGTTACCAGAGGTGATCTTAGCTTGGCTACTGCCGCTGGGTTGAGATCCATCAGTCCGAAGCTTCAAAAACACGACACTCGTTATCGCATGTTGTGTGTTCAAATGTTTCTGCATGTTAGCCGTGTTCCCTCCCGACGCTGTTATCTCCACTTTACAATGACTGCTAGTTGGTTTGTTGCCATCTTCCTTTGGTGAAGTGAAGCCAAACTTTGGAGCGTTTGAACCTGGTGGGCGCCATTGTTGTTTACAACTGCAATGCGCGTGCTAAACCGACCTAACTTAATCACGTAAGTGCTTTCTGGAATTGACTGTGCGTAACTTGCGTAAATTACGTGAGATTCGTGCTGGTTGGAATCTATAAGAAAATTGCTCGATAAACTGGCAAACTGGATTCCATGGAATTAAAACACACGGAACCAGTTCTCTACAGGAACCGGTTCTCGATTCCCAATCCTACTGATCATAGATATCAACATCATGGACAGCTGACACCGTCCTTGCGTGACAGTTACTTCCTACTCTAACCCTAACCCTACACGGGCCAGTTTTTCTCTGAAGGGACGTTCGTTAACGCGTGTCCTGGTCTGGTCTTCCAGCGCCAGTTTCTGAGACGTCCCCAGTTTCTACCTCGGAGACATTCCCAACTGAAACCCGCGAGTAGCGGTGCGGTTCAAAGCCGCCGAGACAACCGGTTTGTGCTGGTTCAGCGCCGTGCAAACACGAGGACGATCTTTTCATCCAAATATACAAAAGAAAAAGGCAGTTTTAACATAAATTGCAGAACAGGAGTTCTGCAGAGGTGAAATATGGACTCCGAGGTCTTCATGGACCTACATGAAACAAACTGAGCTCCACTCCTCCACCCTCTCTGTCTCTCCTTCACCTTCCCCCCTGCATCCTCCCTCAGAGGAAACAAGCTAAGACTAGCGTCTGGTTTGAGTTTCATCAGCTCACGTGGAGGAATAAACGTTGCACCTTTATGACCAAAGATGGTCCTTCGAGGTGCCTGGCGGCGTTACTCAGCAACGACCACGCGGTTCCCACGCATGATTCACTGCCTGCTTGCAGAGTTTCCCCGTTAATGTCCCCCAGGGGGGTCAGGGGTGCAAGGACGACGGCGTTCAGATGGACTGACGCGACCGTCCCGTGGACGGGTGCCATGGTGACACTGAAAACAGGACGCCCGCGCCAACGTGGGCCAACAAATTAAAAATATATATATAAAAACAAATGAATCATTTCAGCCTTTCCATTTTAGATGAGTCAGACAACTCTGGCATTAGAGCGTCACTGCATCGTTTGAAGTAAATCAGCATTATAAAAGTGCACGTTGTGGCTGATTAAAGTCGAGCATTATTAATTTATTTTGCCTCTTTTGAGCTTGACAGATCAAAATCAGGTGGAGGGAAAGAAACCCAGAAGACTGAGGCTTTTTCTGTGCAAGTCCATAAAACTGCTGGCAGAAATGAACAGTTGGAGCACGCCAGCCTCCCGGCTCGCTGCTGGCACCAAATCCCGCAGCGTTATCAGCTCATGACAGTTTCTTTTTCCAGTGATGTCATGGCTCGCAGCAGCAGGAATGTGTGGAACTTGAAACGGACCCAAGCAGCTCTTGGATCTGTCGTGTAATGGCTCGGTAATATACTGTAATCTGGCAGCACGGATCCGCGGGACGGAGGATCATAGGTGTCTCGCTCGTAGACAAAATATTTCAGGGTTTTGGCCGCTGCTTTGAAGGTGGCTGACGGAAATAAACTGCAGGGAAGCGTCCAGAGAGCATCTGCTCCGCTGCAGACGCCTGGACCGCCGGCCACATGAGCAGCTGAACCGAAAGGAGGATGGAGGTTTAGAGCTACGTCCATCGATTAAAGGCTCTCAAGCTTTTTCAGTCCGCCGTTCCCTTATAGCTAGGGCTGTAGCGATACACTAATCACACGATACGATACAATACACGATAATACACTTTAAAGGAGCCGTATGTAAGAGATCTAATAAAACGAATCATAAAATGACCCCGATATGTCAACAGACATTTAAAAATCATGTTCATTTCAAATACTTATGTCACTGACAACAGCACTCAAGCCAGGATATTCCCGTTTAAAAAGAGGAGTTGCAGCCCTCAACTGATGTTGATGTTGTCATTTTTTGTTTTGGCCTGAAGCGCCACCCTCCACCTATCTTCCAATCACGAAGTCAGTAGTGTTTCTGCATCCGGGTTGCCAGCTCGGCTCTATTTATCGCAGCAGCCGCTACGAACGTGTTGGATGAAAAAATGTCTAGCTTTCCAAAACCTAAAAGACCTCGTTATGAATCCGAGTTACGTCGTGACAAGGTCCGAAATAAAACAAGGATTTGTATAGGAGATGCTTTTTTGATAGATGGAGACGGCTGAAAGCGGAGAAGAATTTGAAGACAGACGCCAAACGTTGCTGATTTTCTCCTGGGACAGGTAAGATTCATAGCTAAATGTTTGGCTAACGCTAATTTACTTGGACAAGGTAACAGTGGTACCTCTACTTACGAATGCCTCTACATACGAAACTTTCAGGTTACGAAACGCCTCAACGGGAAAATATTTCCTCTAGTTACGAAAGATCAAAGAAAGAAAAGATCTTTCATAAAGCATTAAATATAATTAACAGAAAATAAACTTACTGTGTAGGACTCGTCGCTTGCCATGACAGCCTACGTTCCTGCTGCATTCTGTAGCCGACCTGGCAACCTCTGGTCGGGGAGGAGGGGGAGGGTACACGCAGCTCAACAGTATTTTGAAAGTGACTGCAGTACCAGTTTTGGCCATAATCTTACAAACGGCTCCTTTAAGTTCCGCAGTTTTAGTTATTCGCGGATTTTTCAGAAATATATAATATTTTAAAAACTCATGAAAAAATAGCGGAAACATCACAGGATGTTGTGCACGTTCTCTCACAGTGAAGAAATGTTGTGAGCCAGCCTGGCCTCTTTAAGAAGGTGGCCTTATGGGTAATGATGTCGCCTTATGGGTAATGTAGTGTGTGTGTCGTGGGACGGCAGAATGAAAACAAGGTTAGATGAAAAGTGTAGTGAGCATCAACAGCAGTCCAGCGTGTACAGATTTACATTCTCTGTTAACCGACAGGAGCCCAACAATACAACCTGTGTGATGTTACAAGTTCCTGCAGTGCCAGAATAAAGTGCCTGTTCCATGCAGAGAAAACCGGACTTTTTCTTTTGCTGTTGTTCGCGGTTAGCCGCTAATTAAGAGCCAAAAATAGCACAATACCAGCAGTTTCTTTACTACGGTTCAGAGACCAGAGGCTGTGAAGGTAACAGAAAGACCACAGTTGAGCCTTTGTCTTGTTTCGCTGCAGTGCCTCGCTGCTTTTTTGCGGTTTTTAAACATATTTTAAACACATTATTTAGGCTCGGGAGGCTCTGGCTCCAGTTTGCGGATTTTGATTTTCGCGGGGCGGTCCCCATTAACCGTGAAAAATAAGGGATCACTGTATATTGATATTCATCTTACAATACATTTACATCATTTTCTGAAAGATTTTAAAGGGACAAAGTGATTTTGGTGACATCTTGTGAGTGTTCCAATGACTTTGTTTGAATTAATTGAACTGAAAGCATCAATTACACATTATATGGCTGACAGGCAGCTTGCAAATGCTGGACAAAATGAATAAAAGATGTGTTGAGAAAAATAGTTTCTTTTATTTAAACAGTGCAAATTGCTGCTTGCAAGGTTTTAAAGGTGGGACACGGGGGTTTTGAAAGAAGCTTAGAATATCAATACATGAGCCTGCATCATCTCAGAACCTGAAATCACTTGCCAGCAACCAGCACGAAGCGAATTTCCTAATGTTTACCACAACTTTACCGCCCAGAGCGACTGCAGGCTGATGTCAGGGTGGCTTTTATTCAAACCACAGGAAGTCGTCTCCATCGTCTTTCCTGACGAGCTTCGTTGTGCTTCGAAAACCAAAAATAAATAAAGAATCCATCACGGCAGTCATGAGTCTAATGACGGCTGTAGTGAAGAGGTACAAAGGGAAATACTGAAGAGAAAAAAGATATAAATATACAAACTCAGGACATTGAGTGGTCAATGTTGAAGGTCTTTCAAAGCAAGGATGAGTCTTGTCTCAACTAGGGGTTGAGTATTGGCAAGGACCTCGAAATACGATATGTATCATGGGTCATGGTACGATATTATCACGATATCACGATATATTGCGATATTCTACCCAGTTAATATGAAAATTAAAAGTAGAGATGAAAAATCAAGTTGCTGTATATGTTCATCAGATGATATTGATCATTCAGAAGGACAAATTGAGTCAAAACTATTTGCTTCAAAACAACCTATTTATTGTTTATTATTAGTGTTTTTGCACATTTAAGTAACTATTAAGTAACCAATAAAAAATCAATATTAGGAGCTAAAAAATTGATATTATATTGGGCGGCCGAAAATCGTGTTATATAACCAAATCGATTTTTTTTCACACCCCTAGTCTCAACAACGTCAAAGAATCATCAATCACGTCAAAAGTATGTTTTTGTAATGATAGGTTGCAAACAACTTTCTTTGTTTTTTTCCATCGTGCACCGTGCATAATATTGTAAGAGATTTAAGGGAATCTAGGAAATCTCAGCACATAAAAGCAAAAACCAAACCAAACAAAACAAACAAACGCAGTGTTAGATAACCTTCGAGCCCTCGGACATGACAATCTGTCGTACCGCCGCCATCAAGATGGCCACGTGGGCTCGGGACTACTTTGGAAAACCACCGTCACTCAACACGGACCGCCCCTGCGACCAGAAACGTAACCTGAAACCGTGTTAGAGCCATGCATCAGCTCCGCCAGGTTCTTCTGGGCGCGACATCATTTCAGACGGACAGAAGAGACGGCCGACACGTGTCCAACGTACAGATGAGCTCGTGCGTCATCTTTCCTTTTGGGGAAAAAGAAAACGTGGTTACGTTGTTCCACGGTGAAGGCCGTTATGAGTGAAATGAGTCAAAGCCGCCGGCTGCTGTGGAATGAGGTGCGTCGCTGTTGATGGAACGTAGCATTTATGAAGAGCCATATATTAGACCTGTGGAGAGACGGATGATGTCATCAAGGGCAATGTTTTTCTTCTTCCTTTCTCTCTTTCCCCCCCCCGAAGGTCTGTGTGGTTATTTCAGCGAAGAAAACACTCGAACCTCATTCTGCGTGATTTACAACTTAGATACAAAGCGCATGTGCTTCACTGGTCCGCCTGGAGTCCTGATCTGTCTCCTTACTGGAAATGTATGGACCAATACGAAGAGAGGACCCAGACGCTGAGTAGAGGAAAAGAACGCATATAGATTCATGATGAAAAACGACAACAATTAGAACCTTCAGTTCACAAATGATAAAAGTGTAACGCGGTTAAACGCCTCCTTTTATCAACTTATTTCAGAGTGCTGCAGGTTTCAAATCCTAGATTTGTATTTATTTTGCCTGTCTGTTGGGGTTAGAGAAACTGCATTAGCATGGTTTGAGTCATATTTATCTAACATGAGTCTTCCTCATACAGGAGAGTCGGCCGTGGTGTCCCACAGGGTTCCATACTTGGGCCATTGCTTTTCATTCTATGCACCCTTTCATTAGTTATTAGGGTGTTAGCGTAAACTTTTATTGTGATGCAGGTGCTTCTCAGCTTTACCTGCGAAGCCAAATGGACACAAATGGACTTCAAGATATAAAGGCCTGGCCAGATGACACTGAGGCTGTTGTCACTTGAGCTGACTGCGTTAAAAACAGACTACCTCATAAATGTATCTGTGCTTCACTGTTCCTGTAGTTTATTGGTGCTGTCCTGCCCCCTTTTCTTTTCCTTCTGTATATATTTGTAGGCCAGAGTTTCCAGAGTTACATACTAACCTGCAGTCCCACCCTCTGACCCAGAGGGTGGAACTCCATCCCAGCGTTGACCTCCACCTGTCTATATAGACGTCATCCCAGCGTTGACCTCCACCTGTCTATATAGACGTCATCCCAGCGTTGACCTCCACCTGTCTATATAGACGTCATCCCAGCGTTGACCTCCACCTGTCTATATAGACGTCATCCCAGCGTTGACCTCCACCCGTCTATATAGACGTCATCCCAGCGTTGACCTCCACCTGTCTATATAGACGTCATCCCAGCGTTGACCTCCACCTGTCTATATAGACGTCATCCCAGCGTTGACCTCCACCTGTCTATATAGACGTCATCCCAGCGTTGACCTCCACCTGTCTATATAGACGTCATCCCAGCGTTGACCTCCACCTGTCTATATAGACGTCATCCCAGCGTTGACCTCCACCTGTCTATATAGACGTCATCCCAGCCCTCCACCTGTCTATAGACGTCATCCCAGCGTTGACCTCCACCTGTCTATATAGACGTCATCCCAGCGTTTATATCAACTAACATGCTGACCTGCAGTCTGATCCTCTGACCACCTCAGTGTTGCTGCCTACATCTGTTTATATAGTCATTTCTGTAGTTTATGTACTAACAATGAACCAGTCAGAATAGAAGTGTGTGGGATTATTAGTTCCCCAACTAATGGGTAATTATGACTAATAGATTTTGTCCTATATAATATTGCTAATATATCAGTGCCTCTCCTCTCTCTGTCCTCCATCCTCTCTCTGTTCTGTCTCCCTCCTCTTTTCTTTCTTTACCCAGCTGGTCTTCATCAGGAAGGTCCCCCCTTATTATCCAGGTCCTGCTCGACGGTTTCTTCCTCTTCTAGGGGAGTTTTTCTTGCCACTGTTTTGCTTAAAGGTTTTTTTCCCACCAGGGGAGTTTTTTACTTGCCATTTTCTTTGATTAGGGTTTAAAAATATTACTTAGTTACTTACTTAGTTATTATTAACTTAGTTAATAATATTTGCTCGGGAGTCATGATCTGGGTCTCTAAAAAAAGCCTTGAGACAATTCATATTGTAATAGATGCTATACAGCTAAAGAAATAAATCAAGTTGAATTGATTCATCCTTTCTCTGCTCCTCCAGTAATGAGAAGTGCACCTTCCCTCCTGCGAGTTTATGTTTTTTAAACATTTGTTTTGAATGTTTTCCACTGAGGAACGTCATGATGCATGATTCATACTGTTCCCAGATCAGTTTTCAGTCCACACTTAAAGCAAGAACTGCTCATTAAGCTGGCAGGCTATTATTTATCAAACGCCAGTTTAATGTGATGTTTTATTTAATCCCACTTGGACCCTTTAAAATTCATATGAAGCTAACGCCTGTAGCGCAGACACGTGCACGCCGGTCCCCTTTCAGGGTGGACCATGAAAGCTGCTCGTGGATGTCCAGTGAGACTAATTGTGTCAGATACAGTCAGTGGAAGGTAATGGTCAGCGACTTTCTCCGTTTCACATCTCTCCTGCCAGAAAGGAATGAACCTGAGCCTTTGACAGGAAATCCATAACCGCCGGTTCAGGGGCTTTCCAGTGTTGCTATGACACTAATGACTACAAATATATTCAGACCTCAGGGAAGTGTGTGTTTGTGTGGAGAAAATGAATTTCACATTAAACATGACTGAATCGGTTGCAGGGCCAAAGAGGAACTTTAGCCTCTGCGTACGTTTGTAGTCTGTCTGTGTTGTTGTGTACTTGTAAAACATCCGTGCGTGACGGCCTCCGTCGACCGCCGTCCTCCCCACCCAGCTGCTTTTCCCGTCAGTGGGCGTGAGGCGAAGCAACAGTTTGAAATATCTGAAAGAACAATGATTTATTTCCTTAATTCCTGCACCAAAAAAAAAAAAAAAAAACACTAAACTAGAAGTTAATTAGCGTCGAGGCTGCCCACCACCGTGGAGACAGTTTGCCCTCGTTCTGAGGTCAGAACGAATCTGTATAATGATTTTTTTTAAGTGTCTGTTAATGATGAAAGGCTGGCTCGTCTGAGGATTCATGAGAACGCTTTGAACTCTGGGTAAAGAGGCAGCGACGCGTTTACAGAGACACATTGTGTC
The DNA here is from genome assembly GCA_018398805.1 of Hirundichthys speculiger. Taxonomy (NCBI): domain Eukaryota; kingdom Metazoa; phylum Chordata; class Actinopteri; order Beloniformes; family Exocoetidae; genus Hirundichthys; species Hirundichthys speculiger. The sequence goes on along the minus strand of JAGFBZ010000328.1, from coordinate 1,721,159 downwards.
CTGAAGGAGAAAAAAATAATAGAAGCAATATTTTCAAAGATTTTTCGACTTTGAAAAATCCATCCATCATCACGATCAGAGATTTTCAAGTCCCTCAAAGCACTTGAAGCATATCAATCAGTTTATGTATTAGTAAAGTTTTACGGAGGAAAATGGAAACCGTAAACAGGATAAATAAATGAATGCCTTTAGTAAGTTCTCTCTCCAGATGTGATTAAAACACATTAACAGAGGACTGCAATAGGTGCTTGTTCTTACATTTTATTTTCTATTTCTTAAATGCTTGATTCTTTTGCTTTCATGAATCCATCCATCATGAAATACTAAAAAACAAAAAGTGAGGAAATTTGTATCGATTGCTGACTTGTTTGGTTGATTGGATGATTGAAGTCTGAGGAAACAATTTAAATGTATCAGCTGAACAGACAGGAGCCTCAGCAGCGTGTGGACGAACCGCACACAGCTACAACCACTAATTAACCGACACTAGAGGTCTTCGGAACAACCCGAAAACCCGAGGTTCCGACCTGAATTGGGTCTCGGGTCCATACACAAGATGATGATGATCTCTGACAGGCTGGGTCCATGTTTACCTCAGAGAGGTAAAGATACTCAGCCCCGCCCCCTTCCTTCCAATAGGCTGTGAAATGTCAGGTGATCAAACAAACAAACAGTAGTTTGGTTTAGCCCAGTGGTCCCAAACCCCCGGGCTGTGGATCACTTGGTACTGGTCCGCGCAAGAAAAAAATATTTTTTTAAAGTTTTATTTATTATTTGAATCTGAACAAGCTTTTATTGTGAAAAATCTTTTATTTTGAAAAATGACCGGATTCTCTCGGTTACATCTCGGTCAGTGAAGAGAAAGAAGAACAGCCTACGACTTCCAAGAAAAAGAAAACTTTTAACAGACAATACCAGGAGTCCTACTAAAATATGGATTTATCACGACAGGTGATTCTACGTACCAAGCTCAGCGTGAGTTTTTTTACCTCCGCCAAGGAGGTTATGTTTTTACCGCCGTTTATTCTCTGTCTGTGTTCAAGATAACTCAAAAAGTTATGGATGGATCCTGATGAAATTTTCAGGAGTTGTCAGAAATGTGAAAAGGAAGAACTGAGTTCATTTTGGGTGTGATCCGGAAGAAATCCTGGATTCTGGATCACTTTCAAATTTTCGATAATTGTTGCGCTTGGTGGAGGTCTGCGTTTTGTAGTTTTTTAATTTAATGGGTATAGAGGATGTTACCAGAGACTTTGATGTTATACTCACGTTATGTTATTGGAGTAATGTAACGACGAAGCCTGCAACCCCCCCTCTTGGTCTGCGGTAAAATTGTCAAGCGTTAATCGGTCTGCGGTTACAAAAAGGTTGGGGACCACTGGTTAAGCCAATGTCAGGACTCAGGGCAGTTTAATTAATTATTCATTAACGTGGCGTGTTTGTCATGAAACAATTGTGTTGCCGTAGCGTGTTATTAGCGGTTTGACCAGCAGCTGTAAAGCACAACGGATCGCCAACATGACAACGTTGGATGAGAGAATATGGTCACGACACGTCCTGACCGGTGTAGGCTATTAGCGTTAGCAGTTGCTACCAATAGCATCTGTATCCACAAAGAAAATAACGACTTGGATTTGTTGTTGTTTACATCACGTAGCCTATGTAGCAACTGAACCGGTAGAAGAAGACAACTTTAGGTAAGAGAATCAAGTTTTATTCAACACTAGACAACTTTAACATGAGCAACTATGGGCTGAATTGTCTCAGTTCTATTCGGGTATCTCGGTTCGGTTCGTGGTCGGAAACTAAAGACTCGGGTCGGGTCGGTTCTGGGTCCAAATATTGGACATTCGGGTTAGAAACCCGGACTTACGATAATAGCGCGGGACGGGTCAGTTTCGGGTCGAATTTTCACAGGTCCATTCGGGTTGGGTCCTTGAAAGTGGACCCAGTGGACTGTGGGAGGAAGCACAGGGAGAACATCCCAACCCCAGACAAAAAGGCCCCTGACGGGAATCGAACCCGGAACCGGTCTTGTCGAGAGTTAACAGTTCTACCCACCAAGCTGCCCGCTTTTCTGAACCCTTTATTGTGAAACTTGGGCTGTTCTCAAAACCACATACCACCGGTTGGAACCAGTTTGGACAACATCTTGTACTCAGTGTGCAGTAATGGAAACAACTGGTCATCACAACGAATGTCCAAAAATACCCAGATGGCGCGGTGATTCCAGAGACGTTCCCAGCATGCAGCTGACTGGTCTTCCTAACAAACTGTGTGCCACAAAGCACCGGCCACAACAGCAGAAACCAGTGACAGCGATCACGTGACTGGCTAGCATAAAAACCTTTAAGGCCTCAAGCTAAAAACTAATGACAACTGCCGTACCAGTACATACATACATGCATGTGTACGTACCCTTTTCCCATTTCTCAATCTGTAAATCCTTATTATTCTCCTTCCATCACAGTTCTTCTCACTCATGACGCAAGCATAGGATGTGATGAGGAGACACAAAAAAAGAGAGACGTGAACGTAACGAGAGAAAAAAAAAGAAGCCTGGAAAAACCCCTAGAAACAGTCTGGTAAAAACAATTTAACCTCCACGCCTGTAGGGGGACCCTCTGAGCTAAAAACGGCCATCGCCCGCTGGTCATCCCCGTTCATCAGAACAATACTGTCAGTCGCTCTTTTGCAGGTGCAGCAGCGAGGTCAGAAATGTTGTTGTTACATAGGGTAGCTTTAAACTAATTACTCTAAAGTTACTTTCAAGTAAATCCGTTAGTATTAGTCTTTAAATGATAACAGACAGGATTGGGAAGATTACGATCCATCCTCCGGCTACCTTGAATCAATCAAAACCAAAAGCTTTCAGTTTGGACCAACGTGAGGGATCAGTCTTAGATAACTGAGCACGAAGCGCCGCTGGGTAACATGTGCGATACTGGACGCCCCGAGAACAATAAAGTATCAATAAAGTGCCATATCTGTGCTAAAGCCACAACACTGCAGCTTTCACTGAAGCGCACATGAATCCATTTATTGATCCAAGCCTGTCTAACGTGATGCCGAACCAGCTCTTTGTAGATGTTTTTAGCCAGTGAGAACGATGCCAGCTTCGAGCTGTTGCACACCAGGCATGGCGGCGGTTTGCCAAGGGTTGTAAACAGAAAACAGAGAACATGAAGCTGGATAGAAATGTTAAAATTTGATTCTTAAGATCAGAGCCATTGGCAGTTCATGTATGAAATGTTTTATTTCTTGCTACTGTGTTCTCTTTCTCATATCTGGATTCATATATGATTTCAAAACAAAACACCTATAATACTGAAAAATAGCATTTTATGCACTTTACTGCAAAATTTAACAATTAAAATCCTTCAGAAATCATTTTTTGTGCATTGTTGTGTGATTCCAGATATCATATATTCTCTGAAATATTTTTTCATAAAAAAAAAAAAAAAAACATATTTTGGCTAAAATGCACATTTTAGTCAGATCCCCAGGTTTTTACTCAGTGCTGTTACCGTAACACACCATAACAAGTCAGTCCCTCGGTCAGGAAGTTGCGTCGTTTAGAGGGTCTGAAGGTTTGCAGGAAGTCCTAAAGTAAATTTTTCTTTTTTGTTGTCTGTACATTTCATGATTTTGAAAGCATTTCTCACAAGGTCAGCCTCAACTTACAGTCCTGTTACCAGAATTCTCCTTCATATGGCATTTATGTACAGTCATGGAAAAAATGATTAGACCGCCCTTGTTTTCTTCAGTTTCTTGTTCATTTTAATGCCTGGTACAACTAAAGGTACATTTGTTTGGACAAACATAACGATAACCACAAAGATTGCTCATAAGAGTTTTATTTAAGAGCTCATATCTTACCATTTTCCATGGTTTTCTTGATTATAACTGAAATCACTTAAGTTTTAACATCAATAGCTATGGCGTTGTACTGCCAAAAACACTGCTTTTATGCATTCAGTGTTTAGTCACATGATGACATTTAGTGGTACCAGGTATTAAAATGAACAAGAAAGTGAAGAAAAATGGTGGTCTAATAATTTTTTCCATGACTGTAGTTATGAAATATATATTTTTGTAAATCAATCAGAATGCGCTCACTATCCTCAAATTATTAGCATGAATGTTCTGCTTTGTTATATGTTGCATTTGATGTACTTGCTAATACAATGCTAAAAACTCAGTCCTGTTACTTTCACTGCTGTTACTTATATACTTTTTTTGGACTAAAAAAAATATGAAAACCATCTTCTGATTAGACATCTTGTAAAAAAAAAAAAAAAAAATGCAGTAAAGTAGCTTGAGATTGACCAGTAAATACTTAAAAACTTAAACGTGTTTATTATATTTAGTGTTGAAAAAAGTTGGAAAATTAAGTGTAATTGTGCATTTGGTCCAATTAGGCCATTCTGGTTTCTCTTTTGGAGTCTATTCTCTTTGTGTCCTGTTGCTCGGCGTCAGCACATCTAAGAGGAGCTGATGTTCTTAATCACGACATGAAATGTCACGTTTCTATAAAACAGCCGTTAGGTGAAACAGATTGCGTTTCTCATTCTTGACAGACGCAACGACGGATACGCGCTCGCTGCAGACGCCGCATCTTCGCAGCATCTTCGCCGCTGCAGGGAAGGAGCTTAAACACAACCAGACAGTCGGGGGAGGACTTATCTGTGTTCTTGGGCGGTATTCGCTGCTCTGCAGGCACGTAACGGTTACATTTGGTATGCTAGCCGTCTGCAGAAATACAAAACTGCACACTTTCCTAATGAGGAACAGCGCGAGAGACGCAGAAGCAGGGTTGAATATTGTAATGGAAATGATACTGTAGTAAAAGAAAAAAGCACAGAAGTGAACCAGCACAAATGAAGCCCAGGTTCTTTTGGTCAGGGTCTTTTTTTTTTTTTACCTTCCACTGTCGCAATAACACAAACCACCCATGATGCAACTGTACGATAGTTACAAATGACATTATTCCACAGTGACTGGACCAGATGACGTAAGTGTAAAGTGATAAACCCAGAGTGCGAGAACGCCACCAGAGCTGCAGATATCTGTAAAATCCTGACAACATAAGAGTTCATAACGTTGAACCAGGCCACTGGTGAATCCCAGTTAGAGCTACAGCCAATGAGAGAGCAAGGAAATGGCTCATTGATGCATCTTTCTATAGTGAACCCTCTTGAAGAAACTTAAATAATGCTAGTTAGTTTTTTTTTTTTTTTTTTAAGCCTAACGGAGTACCTGAGTGATAATGGGGCTATTTTTAATCCACTAGGTGGCAGCACCGGTTGTAACGCGTCGCATTCGCGGGCTTTTTGCAGACACGATCACTTCTGATAAAGAAAGCAACAACCGATACAAGTGATCATTCCTTTGTTACGTCATTTTCTACTCTAAAACCGCTGCGATGCTGCAGAGTTTACGGTCCCTGGATCCAGAGCAAAGAGGCTACACATCTATCCCTTCATGGACGACGTGACGTCAGCATCAGCTACGTGGGTGGTGATCCTGCTTTGCCTGGGATAACTGGGATGAATCCACTAGTGCAAGGAGGACCATAAAGGCTCAGGTCTATAAAGCCCCGGATGAGCGTGAGCGCCGCCCCCTGGTGGGTCCTGTCCTGCAGGACTCAGGTGGCCTCTACTGGTTTGTGCAGTCTGAAAGCAGCTTTAAAGTCCCTTCTAAGATGGATAAACCACAAGGACTGAGGCGGACCTTCTTGTGACATGATGCCCTCAGTTAATCTGGGCTGGAATGCTTACATAGCGTGCCTTTAAGTTTCTAAGTGAAGTAGGAGCTGCATCCTAGTGAACAGCTCCCTGATGAATTAAAAAGAAGAAAAGGGGGTTAGACAGTTTTTTTTTTTTTAGAGCCAACATTGTAGCCGTGACTCGTACAAAAAAAAAAAAAGAAAGAAAAACAAGGATTAAATTGTTATCCAGTCCATCAACCAGTTCTCGATGCCAGCCACGAATCCTGAACTATTGGGGGAAAATGTTTTGATTTCCTGCCTCTGCTCACTCGCAGCATCTGGATGCTCTGCACAAGATCAGCGATTCCCACGTCTCCACATGTGCTCGTAAAGTTCCCTCTACGTTACAAATGATGCAAGATGAGGAGGGGGAGAATAAAAAAACACAAGGGGCTTGAGGATGAGTCACAGCCCAGAGAGATTGGGGGGGAGGGGGGGGCTGACAGACAGCATTGGCTCCGATGAGTCCGATCCATGACTGAACGGATAAATAAGAGGGAAGACGAGTTCAGATGCAGAGGCAGAGCAAATGAGGACGATGAGTCACGGCGTTGGGGAGTGAAGGGGGGGGGGCAGGAAGAGGAGGTGAGGCTGGAGCGCTGGTGTCAGGACAAATAACGGACGGAAACAGACGAGTGAGGAGGCAGATGTTGGTTGGAACCCGTCAGAGGTGATTCAGAAGGAAAGCAGACGGTTGATAAATGATCACGGAGGAGATGCGACTCCTTCTCCGAGCACGGGGGCGGAAGCATCATGGTGTGGGGTTGCTTCTGTCGGTCGGCCAGGTGACCGTTGTCCAAAAAACGGCGTCCAGGATGACAACACCAGGACTCACCGGGTTTAAACTGGGAAAGATGGAGGCACCTCAGGGGTAGTGATGGGAACTGATAAGATTTTACCGATTCTGATTCCATTATCAATACTGTTTAACGATTCGATTCTTTATCGATTCTCTTATCGATTCTAATTTGGGGAAAAAGGAGAACAAACAGTTTTATTAGCATCATTTTTTTTTTACTTAGAAGTCACGACCTCACAAACTCAACAGCAAGGTCAAAAGAGGCCCAAAGCCTGGATAACGTGTTAACTGTTGTAATATGTAACTGTGCAAATACACAAGAATGTGTAACATTTTACTAACAGATTTTTCCTAGATAGAAATAAAAAAAAAATCTCCTTTTTAAAAGGATATATGAGCTCACTAAGCACTCAAAAATAATAATAAAGAAAGACTCTCTCTCTCTCTCATCACGGTCATCTTCTAAATGTAATGCAGAAGGCATTCATTTAATAGCATAGCGTTAATGTTATAGCATGTTTTACAGAGAAGCACATAGGCAGCGGGATAGCTACTAACCAGAGTTACCAGAGGTGATCTTAGCTTGGCTACTGCTGCTGCGTTGAGATCCATCAGTCTCAAGCGTCAAAAACACGACACTCGTTATCGCATGCTGTGTGTTCAAATGTTTCTGCATGTTAGCCGTGTTCCCTCCCGACGCTGTTATCTCCACTTTACAATGACTGCTAGTTGCCTTGTTGCCATCTTTCTTTGGTGAAGTGGAGCCAAACTTTGGAGCGTTTGAACCTGGTGGGCGCCATTGTTGTTTACAACTGCAATGCTCGTGCTAAACCGACGTAACTTAATCACGTAAGTGCTTTCTGGTATTGACTGTGTGTAACTTGAGTACATTACGTGAGATTCGTGCTGGTTAGATTCGATAAGAGAATCGCTAGATAAACTGCCAAACAATTCCATGGAATTGAAACACATGGATTCGGTTCTCTACAGGAACCGGTTCCTGTAGAGAACCGGTTCCTGTAGAGAACCGGTTTCTGTATAGCAGTGGTTCCCACCCAAAAGTGGGTTGCAGACCCGTTTTCAGTGGGTCGTGGGCCTTTGCCTGGGAAAGGAAATGCTAAAAAAAAAAAAAAAGTGTCATTCATACTCCTCAACAGTAGATGGCGATAATGTCCTGTAATGTGAGTTGACACCCGCCAGTTCACACCATAGAAAAAGACCTGCAGAGTTTGTTTACATATGTTGAGCAGGTGAAACACAGATACAACGAAGAATATATGAGATATGGATTTTCTTATCTTGAAGACAAAGGTCAGTGATGGTTATTCAGCTAAAACTATATATTTTGAGTTCTTTTTGAAACTACTGCTCAGTGGTTGCACTGTTTTATTTCATGTTTGTGCATAAAAGCACTGTTGAGTCTTAAAAATGTCTGTTACTGAAATGTTCTGATTGTTATGTCAGCTTTATGATTAATGCTTAAATAAGTGACTAGATGGTTTTAATAAGAAATTGTTATATATTCAGGAAGTCGGTACTCAGCAAATACTACATATTTGAGTTCTTTTTGAAACTACTGCTCAGTGGTTGCACTGTTTTATTCCATGATTTTTCATGTTGAGTCTGTTAAAAAAAAAAAAGGCTGAAGTTACTGAATTGAAGTGTTTTGGATTTAATTAAAATGCAGCTAATTGAGCATCAAAGGGAATATTTCCCACTTGAAGTCATTTTGGTTTTTTTCTGTTTTGGTTCACCAATAAACTTATTTTTCTGTGTTGGCCTTCTTTGATATTCTATACTACTATCTCCGATTCAAACTGTACAATCTTTTCATTCAATAAATTTGAGAAGTTGGACATTTTCCTTGATTTGGGTCACAGCTTGTCATTAAGATGGTGGGTCCTGAAGCCGGACCAGTTGAGAACCACTGCTGTAGAGAACCGGTTCTCTACAGGAACCGGTTCTCTACAGGAACGGTCAGAATAAAACAGGAAGGAGGGGAGACAGAAACAGAAAAGGACCAGAGAGAGAGTCGCAGCGCTGTCACTCCTGGATTCAACATCAGCAACATCCAGAACTAAACTGAACTTTAAAACGCCATCAGATGCATTTCTATGGCAGCTGGGTCTGCACGGACATGAGGGCTGCTAACTGTGAACCTGCACCTCCCTCTGCTGGCTGGTAACACAAACACACACACACACACACACACACTCCTGCATGTCAGCGCAGAGCACGGATCCATTGCTGCTTCACCTGAAAAGAGGAATCTCCCATGATCCTGTCCTCAGCCGCGGTCACCAGCTGAAACGATGAGGTCGCTGATACTGTCGGAGTGTGTGCAGGTGTGTTAACTGCAGTTTAAAAGTTTTTTTCGTAATTCAACTTTAACTACACTGTCACTTTGAACCCAGAGACGCCGCAACGGGGTCGGCATACTAGGCAACTGCCTAGGGCCCCGAGCTGGAAGGGGCCCCAGGACACCGCTGACGTTGGTTTTTTTGTCAATGACAAAATGACTGAACTGCTTTAGACACTGCAACGACGATACGTTGGAAACCCCCCACATAGGGTCCCCACTAGCTGTCACTGCCTAGTGTGTTAAGGGACCCTCAAGACACGGCTAATATCGATCCATATCAATGACACAACCTGAAACCTCCATAGACACTGCAGCGACATATTTGGAACCCCCCTAATGGGGCCCCGACTGCCCGTGGCCGGCTTTCTTCACTACTTCAAACTCAAAATGAAGCAAGTATATCCGTCCTGGATACGCAAAAAGAAAAAAAAAAAAGCAAGAAGATGAAGAAAAAAGAGAACAGGAAAGTGCTAAATTCAAACGTGTGTAATCTGACATTATTTAAAAAAAAAAAAGTTATGATGCCACTTTGTCCCAGTCTGTAGTCTCACGAAGCACAACTGCACATGACATGTTTACTGCGCTTTAGCCTAGCTTATTTAAACAGTAATTAACAGTAAGCTAACCAGTAATTATTTGTATTTGGAAGAGGGCGGTATCATATGTCTTCTTGAATTTTCTGCATGTCATGTTATATTTTTTTTCTTGATTGTGTTTTTGTTAAACTTTGCAGGTTTCAGTTGTGTTTGTTATGTTATATTGTATTTTAAGTTTTCTTACATCACTGTGCACCTCTGATATTTAAAATAAAAGATTTCTGGATTGAATGATCTTCTTGGTGTTTTTGGACCGGTAGGGCCCCCATGCCCACTCTTGCCCAGGGCCCCCAAGGTGACTAGAAACGCCCCTGTTTGAACCCCTGACTGTCTGTTTTTATTACTTAGTTATATTACCTAGTTTTAAATCTGCATTTTATCTCGTTATTTTGTGAATACTTAGGTTGTTTATTCTACTTTCTATTTTCTATTGCTATTCTATTTTATATTATTACTGGGCTCGCTCCGGGACCAGGTTTCGTTTCATTCCATGTTAACATGTGTTGAAATGACAATAAATGATCCTTGAATCCTTGAAACTGATATAACTTACGTGCTTCTACCTTTCAGGCCTGATGCAACACAAAACATCACATCAAAACTTTCAGCGTGGTTCACTAGAGAGACTTCTGACAAAGCCAGATCAAAGTTTTGATCTGATAAAACAACTATTAAGAATTATTTTAAAAAATTATTTAAGACAGAAAGGCAGCCGCACTGCTGGTGTTGTCATTTTAACATCCACCAGCATCTAGGATGTAATACAAACTTTCACCACAAGGTGGAGATACACACCACAAACATGGGAGTGGAAGTCACCACCAAGATAAATACATGCAGCCTTTTTTTTCTCCTCACTGACTGACAGTAAACCAGACTAATCTTTTCTGTTTCAGGTTAGTTTGGATTAACAAAATTATCTCTATTTGTTAAACGGCAGAATAAAAAATTGCAAGAGAGAGAATATTTTAGATATTTTTTTTTTATCACTTTGTTGAAAGCAGGAGTCAGAAGTCTCCATCATCTCCTCAGTATCTGGTCTCGTCGTCTCTAAACTGTCTGTCTCGGCTCAGTGGTTCTGGTTTCCTTCCAGAAGCTTCTCTCAGTAGTTTTCTGAATTCTGGTCCGGTTCCTCCTGACAGAACTGGAGGAACTGGGTTGGGTTGAAGGTCTCCTGTTCAGCTCTGACCACAGATGTTCTCCAGGACTGAGATCAGGTCTTTGTGATGTCCACTCCAGAACATGGACTCTGTGGTCCTGAAGCCTCTTAGTAACTAATCTGGTGGTGCGTTCAGGGTCATCGTCCATCTGGAGACCCATTAGTGTCCAAGCTTTAACTTCCTGGCTGATGTCTGAGATGTTGCTTCAATATTTCTCCAGAATGTTCTTTCCTCATGATGTCATCTATTCAGTGAAGTCCACCAGTCCCTCCTGCAGCTGAACACCCCCACATCATGATGCTGCCACCCCCGTGCTTCACAGCTGGATGGTGTTCTCAGGTCTTTCTCCTCCAGATGTAACGATGGTCATCATGTCCAAACAGTTCAGTTTTAGTTCCATCAGACCAGGACATGTCTCCAGAAATGAAGCTCTTTGTCCCTGTGAGCATCTACAAACTGTAATCTGTCTCTG